>JAOSBK010000009.1:12489572-12521080 GCA_027568895.1 Erythroxylum shatona | reverse complement strand
TGAGCGTCGGAGGGGCTTGCCGGATACCAACCCCCGGCGTGCCTTTATTGTTTTGCAGGTGCTTCAGAGCTAATACTGACTAGCTTCATGGATCCAAGCAGCAACGTGCAGTCTCGTCAGAATCAGGCTGAACCAGATTCCAATCATTTAGCTAATCAGTGGGAGTTTAGAGGCAGTCGATTTATGGATAAAAGAGAGTTTTCATAAAATTTGTTTATTTTGTCTAGTTTATAATATCTAAATACTCATGTTAACTTTGTAGAATCTTCGTTCACTTTATTATGCTCTACACTAAAAAATAAGTCGCTTTGCAATAAATGAATTTTAATTTTAATTATGTTCAATTTTTTAAAATAAGAGAAATCAAATTAAAACAACAAATTTAACTTGAGACTAGTTCTCTCAGTTTTTTTCTAACTCTACCTTATTATCTTAATTATAATTATATAAATGTTTTATTTATAAAAGGAATATGAAAAAAGCTTATTAAAAATAATCAAAAGTTAATCATCTCATGATTTTTATTATTTTAGGAATTTTATGTCTTCAACGATACACCTTTCTCTAAAAAAAATCTTACATAAACAGATTATAATCTAACTACTAGAAAGGATTTATTATTTTTTCTCTCTAATATTTAATATGTTAAATTTTAAAAAAATTGAGTATCGGAAAAATCTTATTTTTTTATCACGCTATTAATGTTATACTTGAAATTCTTCATATTTGCTGGATAATTTTACACAGTTCCTTAGTTTTCTTTCTCTTCTTTTTTACTTCATCTTCAGCTTCTTGTGTTCTTCTCAAACTTAGGGACGACAACGGGTTGGGCTTATCAAAGGTTAAGCCCAGTTTGATTTGGCTAGATTAAAAAATTTTAATTTTTAATTAAAATCAAAATGACATCGTTTGGTTGGATTGGGTCAGGCCCACCTAGAGTAAGCTCGATTGACCTGGTTTGACTAAAAAAATTTAAATTAAAAATAAAAATGACATCGTTTTACTTAAAATAATGTATTTTTGCCTATACATTTTAAACTTCAGATAACATGTTTTCATTCTCTCTTTTACTATCCTCTTTCTCTCACTCTACCGTACACTTCCATTCCCCTTTCCCTTATGTTACATCTTCTATCCAACTCTCCTTACTGGAGTGTCCAACTCTCCTTATTAGAATGTCCTTTAGATTTATATATTGATTCCTTCATTTTCTTAACTTATTTCAGCTTTAGTTCTTTCCAAGCCTTTCCCCTCCATTTTGTATAACCATAATTTGTTTTCCTTACTAGAAAATGTCAACTTGACAATGCACCCATTTCTTTAGAAGCTTTTGACTCCCTTTACTTCACCTCTTCCTAAGTAACCCCTGCATGACTTTATCCTTCTTATCTAGGCCTATATTATTCTCTCACCTTAGGGTATCCTTTCTAATTAGTCTCCTAGAAAACCTCTTATCTAAAAATTATGGCTCTAAGTGTTACGAGACTCTTTCTTAAATGAAAAACTTATAGTTGCCCCTAACATGAACATTTTGAAAGAATTAGTTAGCAAATGGGAAGGTACATTGATTAGCTTTTCTAGAAAAGAGGCCACCATTTACTTTTACAAACTCTTTGGCTCAAAATAATGGAATAAACATGGCATTGACGAAGTTATAACTAATAAAGACAACATATTCCTCTCAAAATTTGACTCTCCATATCAAGCTTAAAGGATCTTAGAAGCAAGTCCACAACATTTTAATAGTAAACAAGTGTTCCTGTAAAAATGGAGACCATGTTTTAAGCTACAAAACCTTAAATAAAGTTAGATTCCTTTATAGATTAACATTTATAATAGTCTCTTGAAGTATTGGACCATAAAAGTAATTGAGACATCTTGTCATCTTTATTAGAAAACATATATGTTTTGACAAAATCACAGCTAGAATGACAAAGATTTATTTGAATTATTTTTAGAAATTCAAAATTATAAGAAAATTTGACCCTTCCCTTTACTTTTTTTTTCTTTATTTGTATTTTCCATTTTGGGAACTTATAGTGAACTTTAATGTAACTAACAATGTCTTCCTAATATTATCCCTTTGGTGAGAATAGATGAAAATGATAACCTTTCTAAAGATGAAGTTTTAGCCATTTATTCTTAGAGACATAATATTGCTCAACATAATAAGGAATGGTGCCTTAATGATAAGTTATTCAAAACAGGAACGTAACAAGAGCTAATGCAAATGGAAGATAAAAGCAATGATAGTAGGAAGGAAAGGAATGGTGCTAAAATGACTAAAAAGGGGAACATGACTGATATAACTGATGTAGAAGACTATCTTAAGGGAGTCAATCTTATTGAAGAGGCAACTAAAGACGGAAAAAGACTATTATAACTAATGTAGAAGTTAACCTTAACGGATTCAATTATGTTGAAGAGGCAACTGAGGTCTCTTGTGTTAATCCTCAACCTGGTGATAACTTAGTGAGAAAAAAATACCATATTCTTCTTGTAATGCCCCAAATAACACCTTAGTTGGAATGATACATGTCTATGAAAATAAATGAGATAGGTGTTAAAACTGTGATATGAATTTAATGTGAATTGTATATGTCTTGAATTTCTGGTTTAATGGATCATACTTAGTGACCTAGAATTAATTGTTATCATTAGAGAATTGAGGTATTAAAATGTACAATTGGACTAGGGAAAAATTGTTAAGCGACAGGACAAGTTGATACATAGAAATTTGAATGACTAAGCCTATGAATTAGTGACATTTGTTATGGAAAATTAAGTGACAAATGACATAGTTAATAAATTGACAAGTGGCAGCAATAAGTGAGTGACAAATGGCCTAATATATTGGTGACATTTGGAAACTCATATATGGGACAAATAAAGAACATGCATAGTGACATATGTTGTTACAATTTGATGACACCTAGCATTGGATGAGACAAGTTTCTGCTAGCGTAATTTTTGTTTTGTCCATTCTTCACCATCTTCGTCTCTCACCACCGAAACCTCTCATTCACTCAACTCTTAGAATTTTTGCTTTAATTTGCATCATCATCACTTGACATCTTTGCAAGATGTTGTATCAAGGAAGTTTGACATTGTCATCTTTTGTGCTATTGTCTTCTTGGTGTTAGGATCATCCGAGTTTTAATTGAATTTTGGAGTTGTGTTTGCTACTTGGAAGCTAGTTTAGTTTGTTCTTTGGATTTGGAATTTGAAGTTAAATAGGTAAGGTAATTCTAAACTTGATAGCATGTATTAATAAAAGTTTTGTGATGATTGAATTGGCATGGAACATATGTTACGATGATGATAGATGAGTACTGGAAAAGTGATCCTTGTATGGCAAATTCTATTTTGATTTCGATGCATAAAAGATCATGAATTGTGAATTGCTTAATGAATGATTTTTGTATTAGAATTATACATGAATTTGATGAGGAATTGATGCATAGTTAAGGTACAATTAAGGTATGATACATGGATTGAAATAAAGGTGCTTCGAATGTGGAATGAAGGCGTTTAATCTGGAAATTCACAGGGAAATGGGTAGTCCACGATCGTGGCACTCATCTCATGATTGTGGCAGATGCATTAGCTTCTATCACAATCATGGGAATGTATCCCACGATGGTGGGCAAGGTCTTAACATGTTAATGTTTGGTTTATGTAATTGATGAACCATGGTAGGATAAAACACTATACATTGGTATAATTAGAATTGATTAAGGCTTGAAATGAACCTAATTTGATGTGAGATTAGTTGGTTAAAGGTTAAATAAGGTTTCGATTATTAATTGGGGTGATAACTTAAAGAAGGTGTTATTTGATATCGAAGTGTCTAATTTTAAAACTTATGAGTTATTAAAGGAATGAAGTATACTTATGAATGTTAATGTGATTTTAAAAACAAGAGAAATGTGTTAGTTACAAATGTTTGTGAATTGGGAACTTATATGAGTACTTGTAATATGTAATTACTTAATCTATCCATTGGTGTATTATTACAAATGCTTATGTTTATAAGGCATGTTGAGTTTGATAAAATGTGAATGAATATGTTCAAGCTGAGCAAAATGAATTAAATTAATATATTTTGCGGTATATATTTTACATAAGAATTCTGAAATGTAACGTACGTTGTTTTAAAACTTTCAAGTCCTAGTTGTAGGTAAGTAAGAATGCCTAGAAGGGTTTGCAGCTACTCTTGTGACACTAAGGCGTCTTATATACTTCGACACTTCGGTGTCTCCTGATATCGGCACTTCGGTGTCTACTAATATTAGACACTTCAGTGTCTTCTATTACTAAAACATAAGTCTCTTCTATTCTGTGATACCAATCATAGGTATCTCCTGTTCTAGTCCCATTATCCACTTTTGTAAGAAAGAATAGTAGGCTAATCTGTTTGTGTTATAATATATGATTTGTTCTGATGTAAGCTAAATTTTATTATGATACAATTAAATTCTATTCTGACATAAATAAGTCTAATTTGATACAAGTTATGTTCTATTCTAACACAAAGATATCTTGTTCTGAGATTTTTAGTTCTAATTTGAAGTAATGATATTCTGTTCTGATACTTATATGTTTTATTTTGACACAAGAATATCCTGTTCTGACATATTATAATATGTTCTGAAACAAATAATGTTTGGATTACTCTTTAAATTGAGTAATTAAAGATTGTTTGTGATGTGACATTCCAGTACATTTGACTGCTAAACGACTGTTAAAAGTAGTCATCATTTGGTATCTTGTTTAGTTATTCCCCACTAAGTTTTATGCTTAGCACAGTGGTTTTGCCTCCGTGTAGGTTTTAATAAGAAGGTTTAAAGATAGGAACAAAGATAACTGCAGTAGCCAAGAAGAATGTGTTTTGTTTTGGAAATGTTTAGTTTGTTTTTGGGTTGTACTCATGATGATGAGACCTTTTGTATCTTGTGTATATGGTTATATAGGTTGGACCTGAATTTTAAAGCATGTATTTTGATGTATATACAATGTGTATAAGGTTAACTGTTGTCAAGAACAAATGAAATGTAGTATATGTTTGCATGAGTTTCTTGAAAAACTGGGAATGTTATGGATTGTGTTTAGTTCTATTTTATGTGGCACCTATATATCCTCGTAGGGGGTATGTTGGTGTTACACTTCTATGCCAAACTTAAACTAATAATAAGCTGAACAACTAGGATTATAATAAGGCAAGGAGAATTATGACCATGTTACTTTAATTATTACCTCACAAAACTCTTATAACTCCCTTAAAGATAGCTTATCCTATTATTAGGAGTTCTGCTAGCTCATCTACTAATAAAACAATGGAAGAATCTATGGTGGATAAAGACTTTAATAGTATAACCAAGAGGAAGTCTAAAAGAAAGCAAAAAGGTAAGATAAGTTCTCCTGTCTAATGTTAATTCTTTCATGGAACATTAGAAGGCTTACTAGCCCCATCAAACAACAAGTTTTACTAAATTATATTTAGGATAATAAACCAATGTTCATTGGTATTTTAGAAACTAAACTTAAGAATAATCATTTTAACAAATTAAACTTTGTGAAAAATCACTAGCCAATCAATATAAACCACCACTATAGTGGTAGGATTGTCATCTCTTTTGATCATGAAAAAAACGAAGCTTATCACACAATTGTAACTGATCAAATGGTTTGTTTATATCTTAAGTTGAAACAACAAAAAATTCATTTTCAAGTTACTTTTGTATATGCTTTCAACCTTGCTTTCTAGAGAATTCATTTATGGTATAAACTAAATGAAATTAGGAAAACTAAGATTTAGCCTTAGATTATTCTAGGGAATTTCAACAACTTGTTATTTCTCTTAAAAGTAGAGATGGCAATGGGTTGAAGCCTTGTCGGACCAGAGGAAACCTGAACCCTACTCGACCTACCTTAATTTTTTTTCAATTTAAAATGTCAAAACAATGTTATTTTAAAAAAAGATGTCGTTTTGCATATAAAGGTGGTGCCTTAGGTCAAGTCCCATTGTCATCTCTAAGAAAATGCTTGCCCCAAAATTACATGAAAGATTCCAAAGATTACATTAGTTTTACTTAGGTCACTGATCTTAAAATTGAGGTTTATTTTTCATATAGCACATCAAACAAAAGGCACAATGGCTAGTGAGGAAGAAAATTGATAGAGCTTTAGTGAATTCACACTAGATCTTTTCATTCCCAAAGAGTAGAGCTTCTTTTAACAACCAATTAATTTCAAAACTTACTCTTATTGCTTTCAAGACCTTTAAATGGAAATGATGTTGAAGCTTCTCTTTGTTCTATAAATCTGAATAAAACTTCAAGCCTTGATGGTTTGAATATGTTTTTTCCTTAAAAAATTATGGCCAGGTACTAAAACCATTATCATGAAAATAATGCTTAAGTTCTTTCGAAATGGAAGAATGCTAAGGGAACTTAACAACCTTCATACACTTTTCCCCAAAGTACCTTCTTCCACTTCTCTAAAAGATTTTAGGCTATCGTATGTTGCAATGCATGTATACAATTATTTCAAAGTTATTAGCTTGAAGACTCAAAGATTCTCTAATTTGTCTCTTTGATTCCTCTTAAGGAGCTTTTATAAAGAGAAGGAAAATTAGGGATGACAAGCTCCTCAAGAATTTTGATGAAAAACATTTAAGTGAGAATTTTGCCGTCAAGATAGATTTTCATAAAGCTTTTAACTCTATTTATTTAAGCTTTATTCTAAACACCCTAAAAACATTTAGTTTTCATGATATATTTATAGGTTATATTAAATAATTTATAACTTATCCTTCTTACATTTTAGTGAATGGAGAACCTACTAAGGTAACCAAGGATGCTAGAGCTTTGATATAGAGAGATCCTCTTTCTATCTCCTTATCTCTTTACCTTAAGTGTGAAAGTGTTTAGTAGATTGGTTAATATGGTTATCTCTTAAGGTCATGAGTTTAAGTTCCATTATAAATGGAAGTCTTTGAGAATATGCAATTTAGTTTTTGCTGATGATCTGATTTTATTCTCCAAAGCATATGCTAACTCTATTAATGCACCCACTTCAAGTTTAGACTCATTTAGATTTATGAACAAAATAAAATCCATTTTTATATTGCATCTAGTGCTCAACATAGAGCTTTATGGCTTTCCAGCTTCACTAGTTTGAAATATATGAGGCCCCTTTAATATATCTAAGTATTCCAATTTCCTGCAAAGGGCCTACACAAGCAGAGTTCACTCTATTGATTGAAAAGATACAAAAAATACTATCTACAATAAGATCCTTATAATGGCAGGTAGGCTTCAATTGATCAATTTAATAATTAATATCCACCACACATATTGGTCACCATATGTCAAACTTCTCTCGAAAATTGTTAAATCAATTTTCAAAAAGCTTCTTTTAGTCCAAGAATGATTTAAGAAAAACATTGGCTAAAGTAAAGTGGAAGTAGTAATGTATAATTAAAGATTAAGGGCGCTTGGGTATATTATCAATCAAAGTTACAAATAAAATGCTCATGATAAAGAGGATAGAGAGGATATTGACTAATAAGTAGGCTTTGAGGGTGAAATGAATCCATGCTCACTATCTTTTAGGTGCTAATTTTTAGTTAATGGAGCCAAATACAATTCTTCATGGACTATGATAAATATTCTCAAGCATAGGGAAGTTGTAAAGCTAGAATTTCATTATCACATTGGCAATAGATTGTCCACTTCCTTTTCACACAGTAATTGATTTCAAGTGGCTCTATTATCATAGTTAATGAATTGCATATACTCAGAGGAATCATACCAAAGCTGACATTGGTTAATGAGGCTCTTAACTTGGCTTTAAGTCATTTACAATTTCTGCCTAGTTCCCACATTACTAACCAAATCCTTAGTGTCACATTAGACCTGAACAAGAAGGACAAATTTTTTTGAAGTAAACATTCCTAAGGTGGATTAAAAACAACTCCTATAGATAAATCTTAAAAGACAAAAGGCCAAAAGTATAATGGAATAAGTTGATTTGGTTCAAATAAGCTTTCATTTTCTGATATCACTTAAAAGTAAACCGAGCACCCTAAACAAATTAACAGATTGCTAAACATATCTAATGAATGTGTCTTCTGCCATTAAAAAAAAGTAATCACTAAAGCATCTTTTCTTTGTATTCGCTTTCACTTCAATCATTTGGGACAGTATGCAATACTTATGCTATACCTCTTCTCCTTATTCGATTTTGCATGAAATAATTAATGAAGCTTACTTTATTTAATCTAGTTCTTAAATTATAATTCGGTCAATCATCTTGAGTTAACTTTTAATAATGGAAGCAAAAACTTACCATATTAAAAAATGAAGTCATTTACAATATTATATTTAATACAATAAAAATATTTAACTATTTTATTTTAAAATCAATCTAAATAATTTAGATTAATTTGTATTAAAATTTTTAACCAACTCATTTATATAATGATTGTTATTTAAACTAAACCAAATTTTATAGAAATTTAAGCTAGACAAAACCAATGGTTTAGATTAATTTTAATACTTTTAGACTTGTAATTAACTATCTCTTCTAAATTATACTATTATAATATTTTAATATATGAGACAGCAACATCCATGCAATTTTTGACTAATATTTATTAAAAATAAAACATTTCAACTAAGTGGTTAGCTTAAATAAATTATAATATTTTTATATTTAGTATGATAAAATTATTAATTTCATAAATAAATAAATATGAAAGTTTATACTAATAATACTCTTTATTTTAAATTTTATTTTTTAAAATTGAAAATAGTTGAACATTTTTTATTGTATTAAATATAATCATATAATTGAATTTATTTTAAAATTTTTACAATAGGACTAAAAATTATAAGATATGTAACATTGAAAAACAAGCAAAGTTTGATGTTATTTTAAATATTTGTTAAGTATTAATATTGAAGACGGTGAGCTTCAAAGCAATTAGTAAGGTTATTCTTTTGTGACTGAAAAGTCACAGGTTCAAGTAACATAAATAGCCATTTTATAGAGTCACATAAATAATCTCTTTTTAAAATATAAAAGAAAGATTACGTATAATTGAAAAACAAGTAAAGTGGAGAGTCTTGTGTATTGAGGCGACCCTTTTTTAAGTATTAATATTTAAATAGGAAGTTTAAGAAAAAAGAATCATATAAATTGATTTATCTATTTTTAATAAAGAGAATAAATTTAAAGAAAATAAAAAAATAAAAAAATTAAGTGAATCATTTGAAATATGATATTGTTTTGAAACATAGTATTCTTAATATTTATATTTTTTAGTGAACAGAAATTTATATAAAATGAAATTAATAATGCTAAAAATAAAATGACCGTGTAAATATTAATTTGTTCTGATTTAGGTTAGATTAAAGCCAAACTCTAAATAAATATTTAATTTATTTGAAACAAATAATTTTTTGTTTGAAGAAAAAAATTAATTTTGCTTATCTGATTTTAGTTTGAGTTGAACCATTTGGGTGCAAAAGCAAAGAATTCACTTTTTGCAGTAGTGGATATATACAATGATTAAGAAATAGAATTCATTTGGTTAGTTAAACTATAAAAAATTTGAGCCTAACAACTTTTCAGTATTTATTTTAATAATCTTTATTATAAAAAATTAATCAATTAATTAATTAATTAGTTAATTTTTATAAACTTATAAGTTTTTATAAATTAAAATAAACTAATTAGTTTTTATTTCACAGCATTTTTTCAATTACACTTCCAATATTTCGACAATAAAAATATTTTTTAATTATATTTTAAAATTTTTAAATTTATTCAATCTTTATCTATTTTATGATAACTTAACATTAATTAAACTTTTGAAACTTTAAATTTCTTTTCTTAATGATTTAACTTCTAATCAAAATTTCAAAACATTAGATATTTACAAACTAAAAAATTCTGTAAGTTCTTAAAATCTTCTCCACAAAAGAGACACAAGCATGGGAAAAAAAACAGTGCAATCTTTCCTATCTGTTAAGCAGCCTACAACTCGAAAAACCTTCAAAAGGGAAATTAACGCCTGCAGTCCCTAATATTTTTAATTGGGTGTCAGTCCAAAGAACAAGTGTTCATGTACACGGAATGACAGATAATAACCTATCTGTGTCGGTACAACAATTCCATGTCAATTGGTGAAAAAATTTCAATCATGTTACAATGGTGAATAAATTAGTGTTTACTCTCGGGTTAATTGAATACATCAGCATATCTATTACTGCTACAAAACCCACCTGACGCTTTCTTCGGAATAGATATGAAGCTTCTTGTGCTTCAGTGGCAATGACAACTGTCAGATTGCAGGTGGCTAACAGGTAGAGCTCCTTATCCATCTGACGGTATGAATTGAATTGGATCTTGAAGATTATCATTTTGCACTTTGATAAACTTCTAATTCGGGAGGTAAGAGCTTCAAGAAGCTCCCTTGAACAGGTTGCTCAGCGCTAGCAGTATCTGATGATTCTGATGTCTCTGACTCTCCTTCTGCACAAGCGAAGCCATGAAGATTGGTTGAGAGCAATAATACTATACTTGATGGAATGCAACCACTTACATAAAGATGATGCAGTTGATGCAACCATGAAGATTGTAAGCACATGCTCCAATCAACTTACCGAAAAGTGACTTGATGTTTGGCCTCTTTGATTTTGAGTTCTTCTTCTTCAATTCAGCTGTCCGAAAAGATTGAGATCAGCAAATAGGAAAAGATTTCTAATTTACGAATCAAACCAGTTTAACCCAAAAAGAAAAAGAAGAAGAAGAAAAGCTATAAACAAGCTAAAGTCTGAGCATCAATAATTCGAGGTACACCCTCTGGATTTCATTGCGAGCTAGTTTCTTTGCTTCTGAACCCCCTCTTCGCCTTTCTGTCTCTTACACATGCGCACATGCGTACGCATTTGCATGTTTCGCTCATCAAGAGAACCGAAGGATCATTGCTGAAGCAAAGAAGATGATTCTGCTAGATTACTTTAATAATCGTGAAGATGTGACCTATATTATTTAGGTTGATTCTAATATAAGATGGGCCTAAGATAATAATTATTGGCCTTCTAAAAAAATATTATGTTCATTAGGGTGTTATTATAATTAAAAAGAACCCAAAGAACAAAGAAAAGAGAAGGAGAAAGCAGCAAATTCTTTCTATAAAGGTGTTTGCATCGAAAAGGAATAAAGATCTATTATTGTAGATACATATTAAACATAGATCAAAGGTTAGTATTTCTTTCTTTCTCTAATAGTTAGTATTTCTTTCTTTCTCTAATAGTATAAATCCTAATTGAATGGATTGAATAGATGATGTTGGGAGAATTCTAAACTTGAAATATTGTTTAGAATCTTATAGTTTACTTTGACATGAAAGATATTAGTGAGATATCTTATGTAATTAGAATAAAAATATTCCATGACAAGACACAAGAATTATTAGGACTGTCTAAGAAGGGATACATCACTAAAATATTTAGAGAGATTTAGGATATAAAAATGCTTTCTTAACTCAAAAAAGGGATAAATTCAGTAAAACACAATCTCTCAAGAACAATTTGGAACGAAAGAAAATGAAATTTATTCCTTATACATTTGTAGTTGGGAGTTTGATATAAACTATAAGATCTTAAACAATATTTCAAGTATAAAATTCTCCTAAGATCATCTATAACACAATCAATTTAACCCATTTAATTAAGATTCATATTATAAGAAAGATAAGGAAATACTAACCTTAGTTCATGTTTAATATGTGTCTACAATGATAAATCTTTATTCCTTTAGCTGCAAACACCTTCTTTAAACAAAGAATTTATCCACTTTCTCCTTCTCTTTTCTCCTTCTTTTCCAATGGTGCAAAAACGTATATTTTATTATTTTTAGTAAGTGTTAAATTAGTAACTATTCACTTAATTGAAGGGAGAGGGAAGAATTCTTAGTAATTATAAATAAACCCTAGTGACTCTATTATTCTCCACAAGTCCAATAGCCATTATCTTGGGCCCATCTCGTATTAAAATCAACCCAAATAATATTGTCACACCTTTATGATTATTAAATTAATCTAACATATTCCTTCGTTGGAGTGAAAAGAAAGTTCGTATGCATTCTGTGCACAATTCGGAACTTTAAGAGCTCGAGATTAGGTTATTTCCCCTTATACTCTATTTGACGAGAAAACAAAAGATAAACCCTTAGAAAGTAAAACCATTCAAAATGACATACTATAGGTTCAATAATGTATGAAAGATATTTACCCATCCCTGGAACTTGGTAATCATTTACAATCTCGAAGTTCTTGTATGTGTAGCCCACAAAATTTATGTCCTTGGATGAGAGCATCTGAAAATAGAGTAATGGGAATTAGAATGGTAATAATCAAACAGAAAGTGATAATCTAATAGAAGAGCAGTAGTCCTCCGGAATCTTGTTGAAGAATCTCAAAAGAATAAGGCTGTATCACCAATCAAATTAGTATCACAAAACAATTCATAGACCTTCAGTATTAAAAACTAACCAAAATTTACACAGAAGAGACTTTCCTAGCAAAATTGCTAGTTTATGTATTCAGGTACAAGTCAGAAAGCTCTTCAAAGAAAATTTAAGAATGACAAGGACAAGTGTTCCATCTCGTACTTTAGATGACCGTAAATCTACCATTATCTTGCCGAATATATTTCGGGAAAGGCATAAATTTAGATAGAACATATTAACTTCTAACTTCTTTTCATGCTGTAGAATCCAGCGTGAATTCCTGCCATTTCGGTAACCCAGTCTCTCAACAGCTATTCTTCACGAGTATTATAAATTTAACATTGGCAGGAACTAATGTTCCGTTCTTATCCACTCAACTTTTTCTACAAAACATGCATGACCAACAGTCGTTGAACAAATAAAAAGCCAAAGTCATCATAACAATTAAAATGGTCACAGATAAATGATCCATTTACAAAGAACCACAACCTTCTAATTTTACTTGTTCCTAGCAACACAGACGCTAATGACGAAAACCATGGAAAAGAAGTTTTTTGTTTTTGGAATAAGCCAACATCACAAGTACCAAACAAGCCACAAAATAGAACTGGAATACAATATGGAGAAAATCATTTGAGTTACTTAAAATTCCATTTATAGAAGATGAAAAGTATACGGCAAAGTGATACTTTAAGATTGAAAAAGATAATATAATCCGTGCACACGCTTTCACGGTTTAAAGGTTACAGTGGGTTGAATAGAATCAATAAAATGATGCCATGCAAAAATCAGCCAGCTGCACAAGCATAAATTATTTGTAAACTGACCTTCCTCCATGGGCCAGCTTTTGATGAAGTTAGAGTCTGGTGCTCAGACTATGGACATAAAACAAGTGTAATGAGAAACATGAGCCATCGAAGATATATATCACCAAAATCAATCACAAATTTAAAAGTAATACCTCATCAAACTTTTCAAAGTTTTGAGTATCCAACTCATCATTCACCTCAGGGATAAATGCAGCCTCCATCTGATAGAGATGATCCCAATCTGTGCCATTAAACCATGTATGAGCCTGAAAAAGGGAAACTCAGGAAGGTAATTCTTTGTATCAACAAATTGCTTATCCAGCAAATCCAAGCATTCAGAAAAGGACACACCATACAGCACCTTTAATTCATCCGTGCCTTTTGATCCCAATCTCTGGTTGACATTACATAGAAGTTTATTGATGAGATCTTTTGCCTCAGGAGATAGTTTTGCTTCTTCTGGAAATTTCAAATGGGTTCTCCAGTTGACAATCTGGAGCAAAGGAAAGTAAATGTCAGTTCGAACATTACTTGAAATTTTCTTTTGCAGTTCATTTTGAATTTTTTAATTGTTTTCTAAATTAAGCAAAAAGGGGTGCTAAAGTCTGCTGGTTGACAACAAATAGTTATCTCTAAAGTTCAATTTGAAAAACAGCAGTCTGCAATAAACAAGAAACAAAGAGCGGAGGAATCCACCTATACCCAGTTGTAAATTCAGAGATATCTTTTGCTTATAGCATACTATACCAACAAAGCATGACATGTAACCAGAACCATCGACAAAAATCTATGGACCACCATGCCAGATACTGATCATGCACAAACATAACTCAGGATCGTGAACAAACATAACTCAGGTGCTCCATATTTGGAGCGAAGATTCAGTTCAAGATAGGTCAATATTAACTGCAGAAAATGCAGTTCTGTATGGAGACAAACATAAATATACTGGAGGCATAGATGGGAAAAACATTAGTATGTACATGGCTTTCTAAGATGCAGCATTGGATGCTTTCCATATATAATCCTAGTGCTAGATCATTAGACCAAAGGGGAAAACTAAGTATAAAACTGAAAGTAGTAGTATGGTGAACAATATTATAGTTACCATTCAGGCACGTCATTATGTAACTAATTAAAGTATCAGGTATGTCTAACTTACCTTCCTACAAGTTGTCATTGGATCATCTGAATAGAAAGGTGGATATCCCACAAGCATTTCGTACATAATAGCGCAAAGTGACCACCTAGGATTGACATGGTTCTTAGTTCCAGCACCAGATACTAATACTATATACATGATGCACCATCAATCATCCAAATGATCTCAAAATGACCTTAGTCAGTACAGCATGCAAAGTAAAGCAATATCACACTATTCCATACATCATATTCTATGGTGTATAAATACACATTAACTGATTTGTTTTGTTCTTAAACATAAAATCACCATCCAAAAGCAATACAAGTGTCGAATTTTCATAAGATGTCCAACTTTCTCATTAGTGCACAATTGCAACTGTACTTACCAATCGCATTCCATTCCATAACCTTTCTTTAACAAAACTTCTGGAGCAATATAGTCAGGTGTACCAACAGTAGAATAAGCCTGGAGTGCCCAAATGTCAAATGTTAGAGAAGGAAGAGGAAAAATTGAACACTTCATTGTGAATATAAATGAAGCTATGGACCATCTATAACATGCCAAAATCTGGGTTGACCAAGCTGTTGTTCAGGTCATATCTTTCAAATAGACCTAAAGTGACAATTCAACTCAAATCGATTAAAGGCTTTCATCTATTCAAATCCAAAATTGTGGTAATGTGATAGACAAAGGCATGCATGGATACAGATATGAAAAAAGATCCAGAAGCATAATGGCAGAGAACTTACAAGCGTCCTCCGGTTCTTCTGCCAGTGCTGTAGTTGCTCTTGTTGAGTGCGCTTTGGAGCTGCTGAGAGGTCTTCATTTTTCATAGCCCCGTTAGGATTGCTAGTTGTTACTGAAAAGTCCCCTTCCTGAATTGTACTGCAATCTAATGGTTTGCATAGTCCAAAATCAGACAGCCTCAAATGCCCAAATCTGTCAAGAAGTAAGTTATCGGGCTTGATATCCCTGTATGATAGACATCAAGACAAGGTTCAGTTAATCAAAATTTAAAGTCTAATTATCTAATGCACAAATACTTATCCATTTTCCACAAACCTGTGGATGTAATTGTGCTTATGAATAGATTCAATGGCCAACACTGTCTCTGCAACATAAAATCTAGCTTCGTCTTCAGACAAGGTATCTTTTCTCATTAGTAAAGTCATCATATCTCCACCAGGTAAATATTCCATAATAAGGTAAAGATGTTCATCATCCTGAAAGGAACAGTATAATTTGACAATGCAATTGCTGTCCACCTCTGCAAGTAAATTTCTTTCAGCTTTCACATGCTCAACCTATAAAACAGAAATGCATAAACCCATTGCACTGACTATAACGGGAAGATCTGGTTAGAACCAATAACCAGTCAACAAAAAGCATACCTGGCCTCTACGAAGCATTTCTGATTTCTTGAGCTTTTTCATAGCATACACATTGCCAGTTGTCTTTTCTCTGCAGACTCTGACCTGATCAGTAAAAATAATTTCTGTCATAAGTTTTTTGATAAAAAGCACCTAGTAACTAACAAATTTTTGCGGGAAAAGAAAGTATCATCACACTTTCCATCTACAGCCTACTTTTGGTCATTGCATATATTTTCCCATCAATACTGGATGTAGTTGAAGGATGTCAACTATAAAAGAAAGCTCTACATCTCTTGCGTAGACACATCTCTGAACCTCTTAGAATTCAGCAAATGAAAGTAAATTAAGAAGGGTAGTTTATATACTTCATCTTCTCAAGAAGTATACATAAATATCGTTCTGGATATAGTAACTATCTAATAGCAAAAATTCAATACCACACCAAATTAACACATACTTCAGAGCTCTCAAAAGTAGATAATCCATTCAACGGTCATATCCTATAGCTTGAAGTTAAATTACATAAATAGACCAGAAGATTTGGTGTCCAAATAGTCAGGCACATAGAGTGATAGGTTTTAACCTCATGCAAAAAAATAATAATAATAAAATAATAACAGATAACAGATAATCCCTTGAAAATACTGATAAACAAAAGCTCACTAAAGATTAGGAAAGAACAGCTGTAGGATACAATAAAGTCCAACAAGCCAGAAAGAAATCATACCTCACCAAATGCACCTTTGCCGATCATTGTCAATAACTCGAAATCATCAACACCCATTTTATGCCTTTGAAGGCGCATGTATTCAGTCTCCTTCTGCTCCAAGAATTTCAAGAGGTTGCTCTGATCTTCCTCAGAAACATCAGCATCCGCTAATTTCTTTTCCAGTATGTTTCGCCTATTAAAGGAAGAACAGAATGAGACCCGTTAGACACTAATATACACAGCATACCTGACTCAACCATTTAATATGCGAAAACAATTTCAGAACTAGGAAACATGAATCAAGAACAACCACTATAAGCAATCCCATTTTCAAGTAAAGATCAGAAATGGGCAACACCCCATCTTGTTCTGTAATATAGATTATGGGCATTACCGCTCTTTCCTCTCTTGAAGGTTCTTCATTTGCTCCTTGTAGTGATTCTCTATATACTGCTTAGCGGCGGCAGCTTTCTGCTTGGTGGTACTGGACAGAGCTTCATCATCCATATCTTCTTTGTCTTCTTCAAAAGGGTCCTTCCTCCTGCTACTGGACGTCCTCGACTTGTCTCTCGGTTGAAATTTCTGAAGCCAACTCCTAGCGGAATCCATTTCCACACACAAAGCTTTTCACCACCAACTAAAAACTACAATTTTCCTTCTCCTCCTCCATACCACAATCCTGCGAAATGGAATAACAGAAATGGACAAATCATGAAAACAAAATCCAATATTCTTATACCTTGTAAGTGATATATAAAATTAAAAGGAATCAAGACCTCAGCACCCGAATTCACAAAATTAGACCAACACAAGCGACAAGACAAAGCAATGGAATGAAGAAACTGAAAAAAGATAAGACAGACAAATTAAATGGGATTACCGCGAGATTTTGCGTCGACAATAGGTAGAGCGAGAGAAAGAGAATCCTAATACTAATGAGAGAGAGAGAGAGCCAACGGATAACATGTGAAGAAGAGAACCTCTGGAACAACAGAAAAACGCGGTATTCATCTCTGCATGTTTCTCTCTCTTCCGCCCTAATTATTATGATTATAAAATGTGAAAATTGAGATCGCATTACTTTGTTTTGGTTATTATGATAAGTAAATAATTACATAATATCTTATCCGCTAATCGTACTGCTTTCTTGGGATTAGGGCATTCTATGATGAGAAGCAATCAAAATTGAATATATTTGAATCTGACACCAGAGCCACCAACCCCAATTTTTTTACATCGTGAATGAACATGTTCAGCTTATCCATAGAACAAATACGAATTTCTGACGTTAATCTTGGTGGTTATTTATTCATTTTTGAAATCTCTAACTTTCAACTGAAATACAACTACCTGTACCAAACTCAAAACTGAACTTTATAGTATCATCACCATGCTTGTGCTTTCTATTTTGTAGTAATGGAAAATTAGTTTCTTTCTAGTTCTCTAGGCTCTTAACATAAATTGAAAGGTGTAGGGCGAAAATGTTTTAAATTAGACAATAAAATGAATGCCTCTTGAGGCGAGCACAAGTACACCAAAATGTCCATTTCCTTTTAGGTAATGATAATGACAAGAAGAGAAGTACAGACCTTCCTACTCCGTCAATATTAACAATTTATTTTCTTAATGCCTTCCCCATCTCACCTCTGGATAAGATTCCTAAGCAAAACCAACTCCAGTTGGGACCAAGTTGCTCACACTTTCACGAAAGGTCAGATTAATAACCATCTGCCTACTAGAAAACAGATCTACTGATTTTGCTTTTCTGAAAATTCTGACTAATTATCATGTCACTTAAAAGTTTGTACACAAAAAATTAGCATAATGTTACGATCTATTTGTCCCACATCGGTAATAAAAGAGACTAATGTGAGATTTATAGGTTTATGAGCTTTCCGACCCTTCAAGCTAGCTGTTATGGTTGGTTCTTTCGTAAGATTTGTAACAATTAGTATCAGATCCAATACCACTTCTTCAAGTCCTTGTGCCACGCTCACCGGTGGTGATGCCAACATTGCAAAGTTCGCTCGAGGGTAGAAAAGGTCTAACACATAACCAACCCATGGGTATGTGGGTGGTAATGTCGGTACAGCAGTGTTCGACTGAGATTAGAAAAAGTTTAGTGCATAGCCAGCTCGCCGGTGTCTAGGCTGCAAAGCATGATAGGATGTTATGGTCTTATTGTCCCACATTGGTAATAAAAGAGACTAATGTAGAGTTTATAAGCTTATAGACTCTTTCATCCTTCAAACTAGCTTTTATGGTTGTTTCAGACAATTAACTTTAACTTCTTATTAGTTTTTCCTTTCCCTTTTTATCAGTTATTAAATTTCTTTCCTTTGTTCTCACTTTTTCTAAATATCACGGAATCAATGATGGGAAAGGATGTGGCTATATAAAATACAATATAACTAAACGTGACTACTAATCACACTCCCATAATTATGAATATGTAAATTTTTAATTACGAGTTAAATTCAAGTCAATCTTTGAGATTGTTATTTTGTTTACCACCCTCTATTAAAATAATAAAAAAAGGAACCAATCATTTCCCCCTATTTCAATCGGTTTTTTTTTAAGGGTGTCCGAATCTATCAAAAGTTCACTTAAGAGCAAGGTGTTGGCTGAGGATCGATGTAACCATACCATTAGCTACATCTTATTGGTTCTATCTTGGTTTTCTTTCATGTATATTACTATTTTTTTTTTTTTGATCTAAACATGTTAAAGAAGAAGATGTTAGTTTATGTCATTGTAACCAATCGGATGGTTGCGATTTGATGTATAACATTATTGTTTAATTAATAAAAGATATTTTTATATTTGTGTATTAAGTTGATTACGCTTGATATTTTAATACCAAAGGAAAATTTTTTGAAATAATTCCTATGTTATTAGCATTATGATGAGTTCATAATTATCATATTCAATTTATATTTATGTATTGGTCTTAAATGTTTCCAGTTGTAGTTTTATTAAGATGAGATATTGATAAAATGATAAAACTAGCACTTATTGTATTACTTTCTTATAAAGAAAGTAACTGATATCATAAATTAAAGTATGAAATATTTAAACTAATGTGTGAGTGCTTATTAAAAAATAAATCATTGAATTGACCAGACTATGGAGATTCTAAATAGAATGTTACATATGTATATGTGGATTTTCTTATAATGATGATTGTATAATTAATCTTTAGATTTGTTTACTGTGTTTTGATAATACTTATGAACTGTTTTAAGATTATTCAGCCGGATAAGGCTTGGATAATACAGTATGAACTATATGAAAATAGTTGAATAAGTCAATAAAGGATTCGTCACTCGAAAGTAATTAGAGAGAATATTCTAATGTTCTTGACTAGTAGTAATTTATAAAATTCTCTGATCATAGTGAATTGACATTTAAAAAGGTATTTTTAGATATTAATTATTAATTAGCAAGAATGAATATGATTGGATACAAAAGAGTAGACACTATATCCATACTATGTCCAATTGAAACATTAGATGATGAAAGAATTAAATTATACTTCATAATCATATATGAACATGTTAGGTCAAACCACTTTGATATTCTTGATATTTGGTAGTTATGACATGTTGCTAAATATCAGTCTTAATCAATGATTGTAAATTGTTTAATCGGAGAATTAAAGATAAATTAAAAAGAGTTTTAATTTATCATAATTTATAGTCATTGCCAATATATTGAGAACCTAATAGGTCATACATGAAAGAGTAGTTTGTCAAGGAAAAATCAATTTTAATTAAGTTGGACTTATTTATCAAGTTTGAGAAATTTTAGAGATCAAATATGAGATACTTGATTTTATTAAAATTAAATTAATTAGAATTAGAATTTGACTTTAATTATAATTGAGGTATTTATTTTTAATAGAAAATTTAAAACTCCAATGTTTTTTTTTCTATAAATAGGGATAAGTATAAGGGAGTTAGCACTCTTGCTTAATTCCTCTTAATAGTTGCGAAACTAATATATTGATACTATTAAAGACTGGACACGTGAATAGTTTATAATTGACACATCGAAAAGTTTTTAAAAGATTTTAATAGAAAAATCGAATTAAGTATGATTTTTATTTTATAATTTATGTTTTATTATTCAAGTTATTTAATTATCACAATTCGATTAGAAATTATAAAAATTTTATTTTTTTGTTTTGCCCTTGATTCGATGACGTTTGATTTCTAATAATAGTATTATAATCTCCTTTAATTGTTTATCTTGAATTAATTGCTTGGTTGTTATTGATTTGATCAAATTTAAGCCTTTATGTGTTAATTAAATTCGAAACTATTCTAAAATTTTTAAGCTATTTCCTTGCCTGCTTCTGTGTTGCTCCAACTTCCAAGTAATTCACTGATCTTTTATTCCACATCTGTTCCTTGTTTTGCTCCTAGAATATTGAAATTAAAAAACATAATGCACGCCCCCTTTTATAATATTAGGCCATCTTCAACCTTTCAACTAAAATTTTACACCAAATTTTATGTTACTGCAACCACTCTACACCAAATTTGGTGATTAAGTATTTTCAAAGAATATTCAATAATAATTTAGTTATTAACTAAATTAATTTAGTTATTAACAATAATACTGTACTAAAACTCAATTCGATACCAAGTCCAGTATGGTATTTATAACTTTGGTCATGACCCTATATTATTAATTGTTAATTATTATTTATTATTATATAGTAATATTCAGTATATATATATAACTCTTCAAATGTTAAGTAGTCATAGGCATGACTCTCATGCAAGGTTGTGACTTGTTAAGTCACAACCATGGATGTTATTTTGTTTCTCTTGTTAGCAAGCAATTAACACCGATATAACTTTATAACTTTTTATTAAATAATTAATTAAAATATTATTAATTAGTTGATTAATTATAACATAATTAATTGATTAATTAATTATAATATATTTAGCACATATAAAAATATAATTAATCAATTAATTAAAATATAGTTAATTAAATAACTAATTAGTTAATTTTGATATAATTAATAATAATTAAAAATATAATAAATTAAATAATTTATTAAAATATAATTTATTTATAAATTAATTATTCATCATTAACTATTAAGTTTATTCAGTTATAATTAATAATAATTAATTAATTGATATATTCAAATATAATTAATTGATTAAGTAATACGTATTAATATTTTGTATATATGTTAGTCATGATCCTATATTATTAATTGTTAATTATTATCAATTATTATATACTAATATTTAGTATATATATAGCTAAATAGACACGCATGTGACTTATTGAGTGACTCCCATATATTTTGTTTTTCTTATTACCAGTAATTAACGCCTATATAATTTTATAATATTTTTATTGAATAATTAGCTAATCTGTGGCAAATATATTTCTTGCGATGGTAAAGTATTATGATTAATTACCGATCGTGGATTCATTTGAAGTTTTGAAGAGAGCAAATTTACATAAAATAAGAAAGTTGATTCTGAAATAATATAATCAACTTTCTTATTTTATGTAATGCATTAGATAGAATAACAATTCAAAAAAAGGATAATACTTATTCATTAGATTACTAATGACTTTATGTGATATAGTCATATGTATTAAATGAAATAATGATTTAAAAATTTGAAAAGATCAAATTATTTAAATCTAAGTAAAAATAAAAGCATTAAGAATGTAAAAGCACTTCAATGAGATTGTTGTGGTAAGTTTTTGATCATCTATAGGGAATGTGATTCTCTAGTAAATACCTTCATAACTAAATTCATAAGAGTATGAATTTATATAAGGAGTAAAATACAATATGAGATATCGTATGATGTAATAGTATTTCTTTTATAGCAATGCCTAGTATAATGGCTTACCTTATATAGTTCCAACTGAATCAATTAACAAGATTTCATATTAGATATGAAATACTAAGTCTTTGAAAGACTCAATGTTAATTATTTAAGTATGTGACGCTTAGTTGAAGCATATATATATATAATCCATTAAGTTTTAGAACTAAATTGGATAATAAAAGGTTATGAGATATCCAAAAGTTTGGATGTAATCTTACGGATTCATTAAACAAATTGTTCGATTCAATGTATACTTATAAGAGAATGGTTCTCAAGATAAGTAGTGGGAGTAAGAAGGAATTTAAAAGGTTAAAATCTCATAACGTTACATCTAATTAAAACTAATGCCTTTAATGATACATTTGATGTATGGTTAAAAAGGCTATGAGATATTGAAAGATTCACTTTCACAATGAATTCAAAGAGTTTGTTTTGAAGATAATTGTGAATTTATCATATTTGCAAGAAGGTTAGTGGAGGTATAGTTGTTCTCTTCAATGGGAGTATGTAGAGACATACTGCTCACGGAGAACAATAATTCTAACTTTCAATAATTGAAAACATTGTCCATTAACAACTCTTGTTGGATATGAAAACGGTAACAACTTAATTCTGGGAATCAAATCTACAAAGATAGATCGGACGTTGTTAACTTATTCTAAGTGCATAGATAATGTACGAAAGATGTTTAGTATTTAAAGATATTAGATACTTGTGATGTATTAAATATATTCATTACTCTATGTGTGCGTTGATATTTGAGTTCAAGATGATAAGGATATAACTTTAGAAGTAAATCCTAATTAAGGTTTATTTACTTTGAACAATATCATTTACGACTGGAAAAGTTCCAATGTAGCAATTGGTTGCTAATTAAGCCATAATACATTTTTCGTTTAGTGGAAATAATTAATTGGATCAACAAGTTTTTTAGTTAACTTAATATAGTTTCTTTGCATTGTTCAAGACAATAATGTACTGTAGAACATTAGAGCCATTGGACATGCATAAGGAGCTAATATCTCATCAAAGATCCAAGAATGTGTTTATGAAAATTTTCTTAATTATAATGATAATTAAGATGTGAGTTATAAGATCTAATTAAGTGCTCACTATAGAGAATCTTGTAGAATTCTCTCATTAAGCCACTACCCCAATAGTAAAATAATCGTCATATGGTGATATAGTATAAGATACTTAAACGATTGGCTTAGTGCAAGTTGGAGATTGTTGGTTTATGCCCTACAACCAATCGCTTTGGTTGTAATTTAGTGACAAATTATTTAAAGACATTCTTTATCTTGCACATGTTTAGATGTATATGATAAAGTCCATGGGATAATTGTACATTGCAAATGAAATTATAATGAGATTATAATTATGAGATTCGTATTGTGTTTATATATTATTCTTAAATGTTCTTAGTCATTGTTCTATTAAAATTGGACATTAATAGAATGGAAAAAGATTAGCATATGTTTTGTTTTCCCTTATGAAGGAAATAGTCGATCTCATAGGCTAAAGTATAGAGATACTTAAACAAACATGTGGGTGTCTGCTAGAGAACAAGTTCATTGAACAAACCCGATATGAGAAATCCATTTGGAACATTACTTGTATGTCTATGGAATTCCCATTGTGATGATTGTATAAGTGATCCTTTGACTTGAGGTCATCAAAGTTATTTTGTATGGGGGATTGCTATATTTTGATACTACTCATAATCTATTTTATCAAAGGTCGTTTAAACGATAGTCATTGGATGTAGCATGAACTATATGAAGATAGTTGAATGATCAAAATAGGATTTATTACCCTAAAATAATTAGGGAGAATGTTCCGTTGTTCTTGATTAATATTGATTCAGGAAATCCTCGCCCAAGGTGGAATGATATTTTGTAAACAGTTTACAAATATTATTAATTGAATCAATAACTAATGGCGAATAACTAATATAATTGAACTTAAAATAGAGTAGACATTAATTATATGCTTTATGTCTAATTGGAACATTGGTTAATGAAAGGATTGAATTATACGAAAAAAATCATGCACGAAAAAGTTAGTCAAAACTACTTTGACATTCCTAAATATTTGGATAGTCATGATGCGTTGCTAGATTCTAATCTTGATCTATGATTATAAATTGTTTAATTGAAGAATTAAAGATAAATTAAAAGAAGTTTTAATTTATCTAATTCTAATTATGAATTAAAATTAAAATTTATAATTATTGTCAACATATTTGGAAACCTAATGAATCTCACATATAAAATGGGTTGGAGAGAGTAAAATTGATTTAATCAAGTTGGATTTGATTATAAAGTTTGAGAAACTTTATGATTAAATATGAGATATTTATTAAATAAGAATCAATATAAGATATTGAATCTTGTTTGAGCATAACTGGTATTTAATTAGAATTATTTGTAATTTTAATTAAAGTTTAATTAAAGTTAGTATTTAATTTCAATTAAATTATTAAAAAGTCCAAAGCTTATTATAAATAGGCTTGAACTCTATGAAGCTAGCACTTTATGTTTAACTCTCTCTGTAAAAGTTACAAAGTTCTTTCAACCTATTCTATGGATACCGTTAGAGGTCTGAAACTTGTACGGCTATGGTGGTTGAGATGGATCGGTTTCAAAAACAGTTCGAGGGATGCATCAAAATAAAGATCAAGCTTCAGAATAAGGTACGAATTAAATTTTCGCTTTATTATTATTCGTGTTAATCATTTTATGGAATTAAATAGATCTTGATTTTTGGAAAATCAAAAGTCATGAAAAAAGTTTCGTGATTATTCTGCTGCGGCTCAGATCGAATCCCGACCCGATTTTCCAACAGAAAGTTTCGCTGTTAACAAATATATATTTGGAAGTGTAAAACTTTCTTATCGAAGAACTAGTTATCAAGACTAAACGAGTTCGGGAATTTATATAAGAATAGCTAAGAAGGAAAACTATAGAATTACAGAGTGTCACAAAACATTTTAAACAACAATTAATCGACTCAAAGTAATAAAGTTTATTCCCCTCAAACTGGACTGCATATATTATAAAAGTTTAGCTTAAAAATAGATATTTAAAATAGAAGAACAATGACGAGGTTTAATTATATTTAATGAAAAGATTAGCTAATTATGTTAGGAGCCAAGAGAAAAACACAACGGAAATGTAACTCTCTAAAAAGTCAACTTAATGGAAATAACAAAGTACTCTAATCAAGTTTAATCAAATAATATCAGTATGAGAATAAAATTCAATAAAGAAACGAATATGTAGATTTACATGGAAAACCCTTCGGAGTGGAGGGAAAAATTGCAGGTCAAATCGACAAGTAGATCCATTAATCACAACTAAAGATTACAGATTTTGATCTCTTATCCCTAACAACAAGTTGTCTCACAAAGATTCAAGATTGATTGATGTGCAAATCAACAAACTCACAACTTAATCTTAAAATCAATCAAACAAGGATGAGAATCAGAAACTATTTGCTCTCACTTTGTTTCTTTTCCTTTTCGGTGTTTTTGCACCTCCTAATGAACAAACCTATCTTCTCCTTTTTTTTTTAATCATGAATTATGTTTTTTGTAATATACACGATCACATATATGGCTATATAAGTGATTGTGTCTCTTCTAGTGCCACTTGAGTCGCGAACATACATAATTATAGAAAGCTATAAGGTCGTCACACTCAGCCGTATACGTTATGCACATGAGTGTGTATACAATCGTGTAAGTCTTTACTCTTCACAGGTTCCTTCACACGATTCTAGAGACATAAACAACTGATCCATACAATTGTATAGGTTTAGACATGTGTGTGTGTCACTCTACATGGGTGTGTGTGCTTATATGGTTAATTTGCACAACCATATAAGTTAAGGAAATAGGTGTGTAGCATCTTACACGACACTGTCTCTCCCCAAAAGCGCTTCATCCATCTTGTCTTCACTTGTTCATCATCCTTATGAACTATAGAGATGTCTATGATCACTTAGAATAAGGTTGGACACTTAACAATCTCACCCTCTAACCCAATTATGGGGAAGACATGTTACCCTTCAACAACTATTTGAGAGATACTACAATCCTCATATTTACTTTTGGGGATTGCCTTAGTCAATATATGAACATCTTTTAAGTCTATATGAATCTTCTTCAATATCAATCGTTGCTCCTTAATCACAGAGCTCAACCAATGATATCGAACATCTATATGCTTCGCGTGAGAGTGATACGTAATGTTTTTGCTCAAGTTGACAACACTTTGACTATCACAAAACACTACATAGTCTTTTTGCTTCACATCCAACTCTTGGAGGAATCTTTTTAACCAAAGCATCTCCTTACTAGCTTCCCTTGCAGTTATATACTCCGCTTGAGATGTAGACAAAGTTACACAATTTTGTAGCTTTGATTACCATGAAATGCCTCCCGTGCAAACTTGAACAAAAAACTTAAAGTAGATTTTCTTTCATCAAGATCTCCAATCATATCTGCATCTATATAACCTTTCAGAATTGATTCCCCACCACCAAAACATTAATTTCATTTTGAAGTACCTCTCAAGTATCTCAAATTCATTTCACTACTTCCCAATGAACCTTTCCTTGATTAGATAAGATTCTGCTCACTAACCAAATAGCATTTGTAATATCTAGCCTTATACTCATCATAAAATATATCAGAGACCCTACTACAAATAAGTATGGAACAAAAGACATACGATATTTCTCCTTTTTTGTTAGGAGACATGTATATTTGCTCAACTTGAAATGATGTACCAATGACACGCTAACTATCTTATCATGCTTCACATTCAACCTTTTCTAGCACCAATTCAATATTCCTTTCCTTTGACAACCACAATTTTCTACTCTTCTTATCCTGGGTTATCTCTATGCCTAAAATTTTCTTTACAGGTACCAAATCTGCCTATCAAAAGATTTAGACAAACCCACCTTCAACTTTTGGATTCTACCAACATCTTGACTTACAATCAACATATCATCAACCTTGCCTTATGCTTCACTAACTTGCCACCATCTTTCTTCATCTTGAACACCCACTTATTCTTCAACTCCTTTTTTTCTTTTGAAAGATTTACAAGCATATATGTATCATTCTCCTTTTAAAAGTTCATCTCTTCCTTTATAACTATAAGGCAAAGATCTTTGTCATCATAAGTTGCAACTTCTTGCACATTCTCAGTCTCCCCCTCAGTAGCAACCTATAGATATTTTGCACTTGGATATCTAGTAAAAGGCTTTGTCTCCCTTATCTACAGTCGAGGCTGTGTTTCATCAGCTATTGGATCTAATTGCTCCCCTATCTCATTATCCTTGATATATTCATTTCTAACATTGTCTGTATATGGTTCATGTAGCTCATCATTATTTGATTGTATCTAATTATCATCAATGTGTATTTGTTCATACACTTCATCTCCTTTACCTATAGAGTGCTCAACATTGGAAGAATAATTAAAAATATCATAAAATCAACTAATGTAAGTTAACTTTTCTTCTCTCAGAAGATTAGCACCTCTTTCGTGCTCTTGAAATAACACATCTCTGATCCTGACCACCTTTTCCTTCTTTGGGTTATAGATTTTGAAGCCAAACTATTCATCATTATAGCCTATAAATATGCAAGGTATTACCTTTGAGTCAAGCTTTTGTCTCTGATCCTTAGGTATGTGTCTAAATACCTTATAGTCAAACACTCAAAGATGATGATAAATAGGATTTTTACCAATCCACGCTCTCTCGAGAGTCTCAAAATTCAACAAAATTAAAAGAGATTAGTTAATCAAATAGACTACAGTTCGAACTGCTTCGCCCCAAAATGTTTTCAACAACTCGAACATGCTAAGCGTACAACAAATCTTCTCCACAATAGTTTTGTTCATCCTCTTAACAACCCCATTATATTATGGAGTCCTTATTTTGGTTTTCTAATGTTTAATGTCATACAATGTATAGCATTCTTCAAACATCTTGAAAGTATACTCTCCTCTATTATCTGTTTGTAGGCACTTTAGCTTCCTCTCAATTTCCCTTTTTACTATAACATAAAGCTTATTGAAAGTTTCAAATACTTGACTCTTAGCTATCAACATATATACCCGAAGCATCATCAATGAATGTAATCCTTAATAGGGCCATAGACATTTGAATGCACCAACTCTAATATATCTGTCTTCCTTATAGATCGCTTCTTAAAAGAGACTCTATGTTACATTTTTGCCAAACAATGATTAAAAGGATTAATGGCTGAAGAGTTTTGAATGCGATATGGAATTTATCAGCCAATAACTTTACTCTCTTTTCATTCATGTGCCTTAAGCATCAATGCCACACATTTAGAAAAGTTTCCTCTTCAATTGCATATGCTTCTTCATCACCATATACTTTCAAGTGTTTCTTATATAATGTATAACACATTTCTCCTCAACCAACAATCATTGCTCCCTTAGACAACTTCCAGTTCCTATTCCCAAAAGTGTGCTTGAATCATTCTCAATCTAATGCGTTTGCTGACAATATATTTAGCCTTAAATCAAGAATGTGTCATACATCTTTTAAGGTCAACAGATACTGACATTTTTTTAAACTTGGATATCACCTATACCAAAAAGTTTTAGCGAAACTTTGATTACCCATTTTTACGCTCCTAAAGTCTTTGCTCTTTTAGTTTAAGAAGTACTCCATTTTTATAATACAATGATACGATGCTCTCGTGTCAATCAACCATTTAGAACCCAAATTGCTGATATGAAAGCAATCACTTGTTGCATAAACTAGAGACAACAATCACTTTTTGCGCAAACTAGGGATACCTCTTCATCATGCTTGAAGCAGTTGAAGCTATACTATTTCATCACTATCATTATGATGATCTTGCCTTTTCTGATCCCTCTTTCGTTTATAGCAGGACCTCTTTATGTATCATGGCTTATCGCAATAATGACATGCCTTCATGTCTTTATCACCTCTATACTTTGATAGGTTCTTAGACTTGTCATGCCCTTTGGGACCTTTGCTCTTACCCCTTCCCATGCTTTTCACTAGGAAAACATACACATTATCAACTCCCATCTCTTTTCTTCTAATTTCTTTGTTGAACATACTCTCTTTGATTATATCCAAAGAGAGCACACCTTCAGAAGCTAAATTGCAAATCATCACTCCTAACATTTCCTAACTATCTGATAACAAACGCAATAGGCACAAGGCTTGGAGGTCGTCATCAAGAATGATATTTATTGTTGTAAACTTGTTGATTATATCCTGGAAATCACTCAGATACTCTGGTACAGATTTCTCAACTTTCAACTTCAAGTTTACAAGTCTTTTAATCAAAGAAACCTTATTATGGGCAATCTTCCTTTCATAAACTCCTTCTAGCTTTTTCTATGGCTCAAAAGGATTCACCTATCGAGACACAAGGATGAATATGCTAATATCAATTTATTGTCAAAATTAAACAGAATACTAAAATTAGAGACTTTTCAAATTAGGCATAATTAGGGATGTTACTATCAAAATTCATCTTTTATTTTGACTCTTTAAATAATTGATAGTGTTTTTAGCAATGAAAATTTATCAATATTAATTAAATATGTTTTGATTTTTTTAAGTTCTTAATGCATGACACTTTATATGTTTAGTTAATTGATTTCTTTGTTATGATTCCAAAAGGGGGAGAAGCTTTAGTGATATTAGATTTAGAGGAAGTGATAGCATTTAAGGGGAGTTATAAAATTTAAGAGGAGTGATTGTTTTTGTTATTTTTGTATTTCTTGCACTTTATATGATATGCTTGAGTGAATTTATGTTATCTTCATATATGAGTATTTCTTTGATTTTGAATATCTCTTTTGTTCTTAATGTTGAATTATGCTCTTCATATTAAATTATGTAATATGCATGAATTAAAAAAGAACTAATCACTATCTTGATGTTTAATTATGTGCTTAATAATATTATTGTTGTTTTTTAATATCACAATTGTTTTATTATCATCAAAATAGGGTAGATTGTTGAACCAAAGGAGATTCCAATAGATGTTTTGATGATAAAAAATATAACCACTTCCAATATTTCTATTATTTTTATGAAAAGCAATATTAAAACAAATGGAAGATATAAACTCAAGAAGATAGTGTATAAATTTGATAAATAGAAGTTGGAGTTTGAAGCTAATAAAATGAAGAATTAAAACAAGAATAAAAAAGATCAAGCTCATAAGGGTCGTTTCATATTTTGTTTTACTATCTGCAAGCTCATTGTGTTAATTTTATGATCTAAAAGGCTCACTAAGCATAATCATTCTATCTTACTTCGTTGTATAACTCTTTACATTTATCAAGATGTACTAGATCTTTTGGTTTTAATATAAAAGCCTCTTGTTCTTTCAAATAACTTTTGGGGAATATTTTGAGAAGTGATTTACTTGTATTTTGATTAAAGAAATTAGTTTTGAGCATTTAAAATTATTTAAAATTATATTTTTGGTTTGAATGGTCAACCTATATAGGTTAGTGGTCAACCAATTGCTAAATTTAAAGTATTGAGAATTTGTTGTAACACTGGTTGATGTACTGGTTAACCAGTTTGTCATATTGGTCAAGTAGCATACATTATTGATTAATGCACTAGTTAACTAACCTATCATATTGATCAACTAGTATAAGTTATTGATGTAAGTGATCTAGAAGGGGGGGTTGAATAGATCCTTAATCTTTTTGTAATTTTCTACAACAAAATTAGAAGTTAATTCACACAAAAATAATTTAAATAAATTTAAATATACAGAATAGGGAAGAAGATCAAACACTGTTTTTATAGAGGTTCGGTGCTAAGACCTACGTCCTCTACCTAAGCTCCCACTTAGGATTTTGTCAACCACTTTATTGCACACTTTGTAGTTGAGTGTGAACTTTTTACAACGCCACTTGAATTCCGGCTCAAGCTACCTTACAAACGATTTGTCTTACGGCACAAATCCTACCTCACACGTGACCTTCCACTCGTCACTCAAATTGTAAAAGAAATATAGTA
>JAOSBK010000009.1:12435698-12451266 GCA_027568895.1 Erythroxylum shatona | reverse complement strand
TAATTATACAGATTACATTTTCAAGGCAATTCAACATACAATTAATAAGGGTATATCAAACATTTCACTAGCCTTCTTAATAAATGTGCATCTCTCTAAAACGACACTTATTTTGGATAGGAGGGAGTATTAATTATCATATACTAATATTCAGTATAGATATATATATATATATATATGTGTGTGTGTGTGTGTATGTATAGCTCTCCAAATGTTAACGTAGAGTTGTTGATAATGTTCCTAGTCTTGGGATAGGTGAGAAGAGCAATATTGCTTTCCTTGTCAATGTCCTTCAAATTCTCTGTCTAAAAAATAGTGTACCTATTCTACCCCAATGCATCCCACCCATCTATTTGTGTGGAGTGTATCTATTCTGTCCCAATGTATCCTACCCATCTATTTGTGTGGGGTGTATGTGTGGGTGGGTGGAATGCATTGAGACAATATAAATACACCATCAATCAATGTGTTGTAGTAGAGACAGTCAAAGATGTTCCTCATCTTATCGAATGTTTGCTCTACATTGTCACCTTTGATGTATGTTTTTGACAGGAGATACAAGAAATATTACGAAGAAGATTTTAAACTTATTTTGCATTGAATTTTCTTGATCTTAATCTTCTTCTTAACTTGATCGCATTTGGTCTCGACAAATTGTTTCTTAACATTATTTTGATGTTGCTTTATTCTAAAACTTCAAATAATAAATCATTAGTAACAAATATGCTTCATTATCGATAAAATATTGATTGTAAACTCTCCTGGTTCAACAGTTTTGTCATTCACTTAGTCATCATCACTTTTGCCAAGAATCAATTAGTTTTCGATAATTAAATAATTATCTTTGTTTTCACGCGCGATTATGCTCTTACATTGATTTTCTATGCTTTCATTAAACAGAACTCCTCTAATAAATTAAAAGAATAAATATGAAATCCAAGAAAAATGTCTAATAAACGAATTTGAATTAAAATCAATATATTTATATTTAAGAGTTCTTGTTCAATTGCTTGATTAAGACTTGTTTACACATGTAACACTATATTCATTTATGTTTATAGTGTTACCAGTTAAATTCAATCTAAATTTAAAATAATTTTAAAAAATAAACACAAACTTAAACAAATTCAAAGGCGGAGGATCGCATGAGGAAGAGTAGCTGTTTTATTATTTAAAAAAAAACCAAGAAAAGTGGATAACATACGTAATTCAACAGCCAAGCAGCCACATCATGTCATACTTGTAATATTATCTTTCGTAACTTTTGCACTGCTGTCATTAGTAAGCCAGCAGAAGCTTAATTAATGTAGCTTGCCTTCTATACAAACCCACTGACCAACAAAGAGGTTTCTACAATTGAGGTTGGGGTTAAGTGAGAGGAAATAAATGAGCTTCAATTTGGATTTTTGTGCAATGTTGATGCATAGATCTCCGTCTTGGATTGCGTACACCTTGCTACATGTTGGTGCTTTTGCCTCTGTGCACCCAACTACATTTCATGATCATAAGTTAGCTGTTACAATCTTAGGATTATATTCAATTTGTATATGGTTAATACTAAAGTGTGAGAACTTACAGTAACCAATACAGAGAATGAAGAGAAGAGCAAGCACTGTTTTGGTGGTAGCTGCCATATCTGTAAATATATATCTGCTTTCTTTTCTGTAAATATAGAAGTTGGCTTATCTCCTTGATGATGAGAATAAGCTGTTTTTAAGGGCTCTTATATACATAGAGAAATAGATATATTAGGATGGTTGTATAAGCAAGCATGTGGAGGGGACAAAATGAAAACGGAGAATCCAACCGCCGGCTTCAGTACTTGGATACCGATTGTTAAATACAATAGTTAAACCAAGATCGAGTTTTCAGTACATGATTCTGTTCTGGTTGATTATTTATGCGTACATACGTTGATAAGTGTTCCAAGAAAAGACAGAAGATCGAATATGGAGAAAATAGCTCTGAAATATTAACTTCTTTGGAATTCACATCCATTAATTATAGGTTCAGGAAATATTTAGCAACAAGGGAAGATTCTCACAGTTTGTTTGTAGCTACAACGAGATATAAGTTGTAGGGTATAAATTGCATATCCTATACAAAGACTCTACATTTTTCTTTTTTAAAAAGTAAGTAATTAATTAATAAGATATCAAGGTAACATGTACAACCGGAAACTACAATATTGCAAAGCCGAAGCTAGTCAATCATGGATAAAATATAGAGAAGCACTCAATACCATAAAAGGAAACAAGACCTAGGCAGTAGGATTCTTAATTCCCGCAAATCGAAAGGTTGGAGCATATATATATATCAGGAGATAGATTCAGGACAAACTCCTTCTCCATAGCATATAACCTGATCTTGTGGTTTATCCTCATGGAATTTTCTTCTATATTTCCATAATAGTTGTGAAACATCCTTGAATTCCTCTCTTTCTATATAGAATATACTAATGTACCAAAAGCTATGTTAAAGAGTTTTTGATCACCGTTGAATTTCAACATCAGGCTGGAGACACTCTCCAATACGTTTGTCCATTCAGTGACGGAGATTCTTACATTGAATGAGTTAAGTAGCTGAAACCAAAGTTTGGTGGAGTAATTGCACTCGAAGAACAGATGATTTAGGTATTCATGGGAGTTGGAACTCAAGACATCCTCCATATTATTCGCAGGAGGCCTCAACCTTTCTTTTGTTCTTAGTATCTCCTATGCAGCCATCCATGATTTAATTGATGCATGAAATAATTGAATCAGAATACATGTGTCAATTCATTTATATGTAACCATGAGATAGGAACAGAGATTCAAGTTTATTAGTTGAGGATAAAATTTTATCATTAACATATCCTAATAACTCTACATCATAATCATACCAAAAGTCTGCTAAGAAGACAACATAAAATAGGGTCATAGATATAATTAAGAGCTTATATGTCTATTTGACTCAATTGTAAAATAAAATACTGACTAATTATAAATCACATAAAAAATTACAACATTTCTCTTACTTGAAGAAAACTAATTAGGAAATAATAATTTCTTTAAGAATATTTGAAAATCAAATTACTTCAACAAAACAATAAATTTTAAAAGTTTGGGCTTATTCCATTAGACTAGTGCTAAAAAATAAATATAAAAAAATATGGGGTTATAGTAACATAATTTCAAAAGGAAAATAAAAATAGAAGATGCTAGGGACTTTGAAAAAGGGAGCCAATTTTTGCTAAAAGTTTTAGAAGAAAAAAATGCACAGGAGGAGAGTAAGAACAAAGGGACAAAATTTAAGATCAAATTTCCTTCAATCTTTTTTCCCCCTCTTAAGTCATGACTTAAACTATGTATAAGTTTTTTTTTTGAAAGGTAACACATAATTGATTTGGGGTTGGGATAAAATTTACAAGCAATTTCAAATTACAACTGAGCTTAAAGCAAAGTTAACAAAAAGCTCAACCAACTTAAGAGAAGGGCTAAAAGCTAGCTAACTATTATCATAGCTACTATGATAAACAATAACAGTCCTCATCTAAAAAAAATTTTGTTCACGAATAATTACTAGAGGAACTGCTTGCAATAATGATGCACTTGTTGATACAAACATTAGTTTATCATAAATGCTTAATAGACCATATTTTTGTCCTATATTTAGTGCATTTTGCTTGATTATTTGAGAATTTTTATTGTTTTTCCGGTACTTAATTCATTTCTATTGTATTTTTAAGTTGCAGTTCACTTATTTTGAGCTAAAGGAACATATGGGGACAAGTTTGGGGTAGCTTTTAGCTATTTTGACCAAGTTATGAAGAAGCTAAAAGTGCACATGTTCTTTAAACACACTCGTGTCATGTGGACATGCTTGTGTCCATACCAACACACCCATGTTGACATCTTTCATGCAAAATAAGATGGCTACACAGTTTTAGAGAGTTACATGGCCTTTGGACATGCACGAGTGCACATTTTAAACCCATGTTCATTTCATATTCAAAAGTTTTGTGATTTATAATCAACATGGCAACCATACATGCTCATGTTAATGACTGTGTACCATATAGAACCCTAATTTTCAAGCTATAAAAGGCCAAATTTAGCAAAAAAGTAATGGGAGGTTCAGGAAACATAAATTGACTTCTTAGGATGATAAAGAAAAGAATAAGCAAGGAAAAAATTCAAAGTGGTGCAGTGATATGTATTTGAAAGCTTAATCATTATACATGACATGTTGTGACATTTTTTGGGATAATAACTCTAATCATAAATTTCAGGCATCAAACTATATATGAGGCATCCAATTTATGTGGAGAACTAGCCTTAAGATAAACCATACAAGAATACTTATAATCCAAAATAGAGCAGTTATTACAACTTTACATTGAACGATCGCGCTTCACCTAGATTTTTACAATAATAACAACAATAAGAGGATAATTAATATTATCAAGATGGCTTTATAATGCCTTTATAACATTCATTGCTTAATGGAGGCTATAAGACTAAAGTTTTGTGTGTTTTATCTGGATACATTAAACAAGATTTGAGGGAACATGTGAATATGATAACTTCATAAAGTAGAGAGAAGCTGGTGGTTACAGAAAAGGAGGAAGTTGTTTTTCAAAAAGAGAAGGGAGCTAAGAAAGAGGAATATGAAGAGTAGGATTGATTGATACTTTTCTAATATCAATATTTAAACTAAGCACAAGTGCATGACGTAGCTATAGTTAGCACACGTAAGTATGAGTTGATCTTACGAAGATAGTAATTACAAGTAGTTACCTTTCTCTTGTTATCTAGCCTACGAATTGGATGTTTGGATTTTAGTTAAAGATAAAACTTAAATAAATAAAATAAAACTGAAAAAGTAATAAATAAATAAGAAAAAGGGAATCACATAGAAAACTTAATATCAAATATTAGTGTTTAGGTAATGAATCTCCCTAAAAATCATCTAATAATTAACATTTTATCTTGCGATTATTTTATTAAATATTGGATCATGGAAATTCCTATCTTATGTTATTAACTTTCCTGAGACTACTGACAACTTATCCATGGGGTGATTAACCAAAATTTTTCTAGTTATTGCTCCTAGGGTTGCTTTATTGATTTGTGAATTCCATATTAGGTTTGACTTTAGTCCAAAGGATTTATGTCGACGTATTTCTAGGTTTGCAATAAACCGCTTTCAATTATGGTAAATTTATTCATACAAATGATTTTTCAATCTCAATGATATGATAACAAATCTTGCAAAATTATTCCAAATCTATTAGAACATGCATAAAACACATAATTTAATCACAATAGATCAATCAAAATAATTGTGCTGAATAAAAGATTAAGACATATTGTATCTCAAACTAGGGTTCATCACACCTAAACACTAAAAAGAGTTTAGTTACTCATAATAGAAAACAAAATCAAATATAAACATATAGAAAAACAAATAGAAAAAAGAGTTCATAATTATAAATCTCTCTTATATTTTATTAACTCTTTTGGCAAGTTTAAATTTGAGGTAGCCTTCCATAGAATCTTTTCTAATTTAAACTTTGAGTTTTTCTTGTATTTGGATCTATATTATTGCCTCTCTGACCTCCTTATGTCTGGAATCTACTTTAAAGTAAGCGCTTTCTATTTTGCCTTTACTTATGTCCTTTTGTAGTCAAATTTAGGATTTCTAAGACATACATAGTCTAATACATGATCATGTATGAGACTATTTATATTAAAAACTATAGAATTCATGATTTTAAGTAGAAAAAGAATTTGCACGTACAAAGACACAATTGTATGCCTGTAATTTGCTTTGAACTTCATTTTATGCCACATTTTCATCCAAAATTTTCTTTGTTTAGTATATGAAAGGTAATTATAACCTATAAATGCACTTGGAGCAGATTAAGTACCAAATATATAATAAGACTACAAAATATCAACCAAAATATATCAAATATGGGTGTATAAATATAGTCAAATATGCATCTATGAAGGATCTGAATAAAGAGACTATTGAGGAATTATCGATAGTCATCTTAAGTATGGAGAGATCATACTTCCCACAAAACAAACTTTCAAAGTTAGTAAAAAATCCTGAAGATTTTATTATTCTTTGTTATATTGCTAATTTGTTATTAAAATTTGTGTTAGTGGATTTACTTAGTTCTATTAACTTGATACATTATGTTCTTATTATCTTATAGCATGTGTCCTACTTGTAATCTAGTGAACCCTTATATGGGAAAATTGTGGAAGCAACCAACTGATTATCGATCAAGCTTAAAGGAGGACTTAATGAGAAGTCTAGCTAAAAGAGTTATAAAGAAGCATTAATTGGGAGGCAACCCAATAGTTAGGTGTTATTATTTTAAATAAGTAGTTTGTAAGATTTTCACTAGTAGTTTAGTTATTTTCATAATCCTAATTTTATGGTTTTAATTTTTTACTTAAGATTCAATGAAGTTCTATGGGCTATGAAGGCAACGTCACCCTAATGCTTAAGAGTAAAAAAGATTTCATCAGCATTGGATGGATGTTAATGACATTGGACAAACATAAAAAAATCTTTTATTATCAGGAGAGTACTAGTTATCCTCACTTCCTACCATTATTTTTCATAATTTTCTTTTATTCTTACAAGTTTTATACATTAAGAACAATGTATAACTGTGTGGGAAAGGCATTTAGTAGTCAAACTTGTCAGCATTTGCTATAATTATCATAATAATGAATAATTTGGGAAATTTTTTTAAAAGAGATTGTTAGTCAAGATGATTTATTATAAGTTTGGTTATGATTGTGATTTGATTTGTTTAGGTGAATGGTTCTGTGTTTTGATGATTAAGTTAATTTAGCTTATTAAGTTTGAGAATGATGTGAATTGAGTTGAAATTTTAATAAGTACGGAGTGAATTGGATTAATTTTTAATTTGATGCAAATATTAAGTGTTTAATAATTCAATAAACTTTGCAATTGAACATATAATGGAAAAATTTAATGGATATCTTCGATTTTTTTAATGCCTTCCTAGAATTATCTCTTACTGAGTTGAGAGTAATGAAATTGACTTACTTTAGAACAAGCACATGCTTAAGTGTAGAGGAGTTTGATAAATGCTTAATAGACCATATTTCTAGACATTAACTTTGAACAAATGGCATTAAGACTTTAGATGTCCGAGTTTCCTATATTAAAATAAACAATATTATTTAATTTATGTTTCAAAATTTACCTTACCACCCTTGAAGTCCTTTCTTTTAAATAATTTTTATATTAAAAGTTTTTGAATTTTTTACAGATTAGAAAAATATCTTTTTTTAAGAAATTAAAAATTTTCAATAAAATTTGAGAAGAATTACATCTGAATGAGCTATCCCATGTAGGATAGACACACTTGGTTCACTGGGCACATCTAATATAACAGAAATGACAGCGTTCAACAAAAAGATATCATTTGACAGTTAGTATAAAATGATCTTTGCCTTTCACTAATCTTCGAACTTTTAATCGATTAAGGAGGATAATTATTGATGCTCCGATGGCAATGCTTGCAGTGTTCCATGGAACAATCGCTTCTCAGTTCTTTGCTTAACTAGCTACTCTTCTCAGGTAACTGATTTCATCTCAGACAACCTAGGGCAAGTTATGTGTCGTTAAGAACTTTCTTTATTTTTAGAGGAGGGAGGAACTCTGTGAGGTCCGCTTTTTGGTGACCAGCCAGTGAGTGAGGTCATGACTCAAGTTAGTAGTGATTCCTGCTTTATAACCTTACTTGATGCCTTCTTCAATCAAACTCTATTGACATATTGGTATGGCTAAACTGGATTCCATTCGTTTGGGATTTATAGAGACTTCGAAGACTAGCCGAAAAGGGAGGATGAGAAGGAGATCTCATCCACGAAAAAGGTACTCGATTTAAAGGTTTATAGATCTTACTTTCTTTTCCTTGAAACCTCCACTGTTTAAACAATTTTCCATTGATGATAGGGATGTGGATGAATAGCATTGATCTTTAATAAATTTTCAACCCAATAAAAGAGGGAGAGATTCTAGATGAGTCAATACTGAACCACTTCTCTTTTTCTTAGATACTGCGAAGAATAGTCAACTTGTATAATCATGGGTACTATTGTGAACTGTGGTTAGGTTTCATTTCTACACTGTGAATTGAGTAACCAGTTCATAGGAAAGATCTGAACTAGCTAATTGCTATATTCTCCATATAAGGGCCATTCTCCTACTATAGTGTAGATTTAACTAACTGATGATCAGTTGCTCCCTTATACTGGTAGTGGTGAGATCTATTATAGAGATTATCGAAGTAGAATGATCTTTAAACCGTCTGCTATTCCTCTCTTTCCAAATAACTTGAAAACATGTTATTCATTAGTTTTTCTACTATTTTAATCATTGCTTTTAAAAGAAAAAGGTATGCACACTAGTAAGTATTCATAGGCATAATAACCAACTTCAGTAGCTGAAGTTTCTATCCATAGGATAGTGCTCTATAGGTTCATGATCCTAATTTTCTCTGGATTTTTTCTACCAAAGGAATACATTTGCATAATCTTAGCCTCCTTGATGCGATAGGAATCCCCAGGTAGTGTAGAGGGCGAGCTTTAGTTTCCATACCTGTAGCTTGAGATAAAGCATTTAAGAGGTGAGAAGCAGTTTTAGAGAGTATGATATAGCTCTTGTGCTGATTGAAACTTAAGCTCGATATCTCCTTAAATAACTTGAGAGTTTTCATCAGAAGAGAGACTAAGTTAACATTTGCTCTGCTTAGAAGAATAAGGTCATCTGCAAAATATAAACTAATTATAAAACCTTCCTTACATTTAGAGTGAAATTTGAATTTAGGATTAATTGAAGTGTTGTGCTTCAGTAACTGGGTGAGGACTTCCATACAAATAAGGAATATGTAGGTGGAAAGGGGATCCCCTGCCTAAGTCCTTTTTTTTCTTCCTTTAAACACCTCCATGGGGCTCCCATTAATCAATATCCTATAGGAAACTGTAGAAATGTATTGTTGGATTCACTTGATGAATGTTAAGGGAAAGTTCATTATCTCCAAGGTTTTTAGCAAAAATCCCCAATTCACAGTATCGAAAGATTTCTGTAAATCCACTTTTATAGTGCAATTCTGAGGGCTTTTCCTACAGTTATACCCTTTTATAAGCTCCTAAATTATAAGAATATTGTCCCCTATATGTTTGCCTATCATAAAAGCACCTTGATTCTCACTGATGAGATATTTTAGAACTTCCTTCAACCTATTTGCCAAAACCTTGGTAATGATCTTGTAGAGGAAATTAGTACACAAAATAGGTCTATAGTCACTTCAAGTTTCCGGATTGGAGTTTTTAAGGACCAGGCATAGAAAAGTCTTGTTTTTTTCTTTTAGTAAAACCTCTTTTAGGAAAAACTCTTGTACTGCCTCCTTAACTATCTCCCTAAACTATTCCAAGTTTCTTGAAAGAAAAAACCATTCAATCCATACGGGCCTGGAGCTTTAGAGCCATTCATACTGTAACTATCTAAGATCATAATCTAACTCAGATGGGAAAGCTTCTGATCCAAATAAATTGCTATGGAAATTTATAGCTTCCTTAGCTAAGTTATCTTATCCAAAAACATCCACTGCAGCTTCTGTTTTAATGAAGGTAATTCTGTTAGTGTTCTTTTGAGCTAACATAGAATTTAAGAAGAACTTTGTACATCTATCTCCCTCTATTAACCAATTTATTCTAGCTCTCTGCTTCATTAAAGAACATTAGTTATCCATTACTTCCAAGTAATTTTTAAACGCAACCTTCTCTGCTATAGCTATGGCTCTATCTAAAGGATTCTTTACCAATGCTTTTTGAATAGAAGAGAGTTTATCACCTTGATATATCAATCTCCTTAGTAATATTTAGACCTCTCTTATAATTAAGAAACTTCAACTCCTATTTTATAGCCTTGAGCTTTTGGATGCAAATGTACTGTTTAGTACCATAACATTTGTGCTCTAACCCCTTGGCTATTGCTTCTTGAAAACCCTCCATGTTGACCAGAAAATTGTTAAATCTAAAAGGATGATGGACTCTGGAGGTGGTGAACAAATTATCAATCTTTATAGAAGTATGATATGAGATACCTGAGTCTAGGAATTTTGCATAACTTCTTAAGAAAGAATGTAGCCATTCCACATTAATCAAAGCTCTATCCAATTTTTTCATGAGGAGCCAAGTAGAACTTTGTTTATTTGAACAAGTAAACTTATGACCTTCAGATTTTAGATCTATAAGTTCCACCTCCTGCATACATTCAAACTTATCAGGGGAGTAGTTAAGAAGGTTACAATTACTTGCAGCCTTTGATATGAACAAAGTAGTATTAAAATGCCTACATACAACCCAAAGGGAATTTACTAAAGACTTGATAATTCTTAACTAATTCCAAAGGTCAGTTCTTTGGAATACAGTGTTGAATCCATAGACAAAAGTAGCTAAAACCCAAGAATTTTCCATTTGGAAATAAAGCTTTATGTGAATATGCTGCTGACGAGATTCTAGAACTTCTAGTTTCAAATAATCACCATCATATGCTATAATAATCCTTTCATATGCATGACTTTGATGGTTTGTAATGAACTGCCAATTGCTACCTAGATAAACCAATTTATTTAGATTAACTTCTCTAATTTTAGTCTCCAATATAAAAAACCCAAGGCTTTTCTTTAAAACAAAATCCTTTAAAGCATTCAGCTTTGAAGGTTTATTTATTCCACACACATTCCATATAATCAAGGTCATAGCCAATTTTCTTTCCCTTTGGAGCTTTTCCTATTGCTCCTACTACTTTTCTGAGAGGTGACCTGCTTAAACTGCTCCTCTTAATTATTACCATTTTGCAAATAAGCCTTTTATAGACTTTATCCTTCATTTTAAATAGTACCACTAGATTCCTAAACTTTTTCTCCTTTGTAGAAATCTTTTAATAGATTATGAAGACCTTCTTTTAGCTGAACAGATTCAATTTTATTTACCTTTAGAATGTCCTCCCTTTTTTTAGGGAAGACATTTACTGTTTAAACCGTCTCTTGGTTTTCTGCTAGTTGTTTTGTCTCCTCAGTTTCTTTGGTTTCTTTAGGCTCAGCTTTTTCTTTAGCCATCACTTCCCAATAGTCACCTTTTATGAAGACCCTACCCGTCGGTTTTTATTCTTTTCCTTGAGCTCTAAGAGATGGTTTCCATTGGTAAGTTACCAAGACTTTATCTTCTCTAAGAGAGCTTTCATCCGCCAACCTTAGAATAAGGATACTATTCTTCATTTCCTTAGACATATCCATACTTGTACATAATCGAGCAAATCCAACTCTTTTCTTCAATCCAAAATTCTCTTCCATGCAGATAGGTTTCCCTAAGCTTGTAAGCATACTCAACCCCTTTGTAGTCCAATATTCCAATGGGATATTATGAATGTTCACCCATAGGGGAATATTCTTCATTTTAGTTTTTTCGAGCTCCATACCCAGTTGTCAATTTTGGAGAAATAGTAGAAGTTGACGGATATGCTAGGGGCCCTCTTCTATTACCTTTTGAGCTCCTGATTTGGTAGAAAAGGTATATTGTCTTCTTCAGTAAGCATTACCTCCATTAGGCCTTTTCCTTTCCAATTTTTCAATGCCCACACTTGTATAATCAGAAATGTAGGCCTTTTTTTCATAAAAAATCCCATAAGAGTAGCTTCCCATGTCTTAGCTCCCTGCTGCAAAACATTTAGACTAGGAGCCACCATTAGCTTACCTTTAACCTCTACAAGAGGCCTGAATACCAAAGAGGTGTCAGAGTTATCACCAACCACTTGTTTCCATGTTTTTGTAGGTCCTTTAGCTAAGTCTACAATGGTAGGCATAGGTCCCTTAGGTGAAGCGGTTGTTGTAGGGAGTGAGATAGTTGTAGAAAAGGATGAGGAACAAGGGAGTAGTACAGAAGATTTTGAAGAGGAGGGAGGTGTAACATCCCGTTCTCATACTAAGGGTTAGAGCTCTAAATTTTGGTAATGGAGAAAATAACAATGAGAGATTAGAAGAAAGTGCATTTTATGCTCATGCTTAATGTAGCGTATGCATACACATGAATAGTAAATTTTGCAAATAAAAATGACTGTACATTCATTTATTGACATTTCAAGGTATAATTGTTTGTAAATGTGATTTTATTGGAAATTGTGGTTTGATTGCATTGAAAATTTGATTTGGAGATTATAATTGATAGAACACCTACAGATGCTGAAAGTTAGTATTGCAGCTATGCACATGAGTGGAAAAGCCCTATCTTGGCATTAGTTATATGTTAGAAATAGGATGATGATGGAGCCTATTAGTTTGGGAGAGTATCTTATAGCTCCTGAGCAAAGATTTAGAGAAGCCTTATTCAAAGATTCAATAGGTGAATTGAAAGACTTGAAACAAATTTCATCAGTGAATACTGTGCCAAGTTTGAATTTGTCACACTATTGGTGATGATAGAAACTTATTTGGTTAGTTTATTCTTGAAAAGATTAAAGCTAGAGATAAGAGTATTCGGTCAAATTGTTTAATTCTGGAGCCCTTATACAAGCTTATAAAGTAGCTAAGAAACAGGAGCTAGTTTTCCAACATTGTGCAGTGGCTTATAATGGGCAGTGGAGAAATTCTTAGTATGGAGTACAAAATGTCAATTTAGTGGGAAAGGGTCAATAAGACATTTAATAGTAATCTTAGAGTGACCAAAGCTACTGATAATGAAGAAATAGATGAAAGACGAGCTGAAGGGTTATGTTTTTAGTGTGATGAAAAATTCACACTAGGACATAAGTAGAAAAAGCAATTCCACAAGTATGTAGTACAAGAGGAAGAGGAAAAAGTAAAGAGGACGAAGATGAATTGACATCGAGCACTAAATATGCAAATTTTGCATAGGCTATGATAGGTGGGGTCATTGTGTCCTATGAACAAATGAAAGCAAAAGGGATTTTTATGTCAAAATTATTCACATACTTATCGATGTAGGGAGCATCCACAATGCAGAAGAGAGCAATTGAAGCATTGGTTAAGGATACACTGAAACAAGGAGTAATAAGGGAGAATATTAGTCTTTTCTCATCGTTTGTAGTGTTAGTGAAAAAAAAGGATCAAACTTGGCAAATGTATGTGGACTATAAAGCTCTAAACATGTGTATAGTAAAGGATAAATTTCCTATTCCACTAATTAGTGAATTGGTGGGATCTTCCATTTTTCTAAGCTTAATCTTCGAGGATGTTTGATGAAAATATTCAAAAAGCTACGTTTAAAACACATAAAAGGCATTATAAGTTAGTGGTTAGGCCGAAAGCCCTTGCAAAATTTTAGAGTTTAATGCAATCAATTTTTAAGTTATTTTTAGCAAGTTTTTTAATGATATCTTGGTGTATAATTCATCGTTCTAGTTGCCTATAAAGTATTTGGAGCAGGTGCATAGATGTTGAGGGAACATCGACTGTTTGGGAAGAGGCCAAAATGCTCTTTTGGGGCAGGAAGAGTAAAGTACTTGGGCAATTTTTTTTTTGGTTGCCCACGAGGTGTCCTAGAAGGGTCCCAACTATAGGAAGACACCTTTAAGCCATCCACACACAGACTAATCCTTGCTTGAGTTGGGTCGGTCCCTTGCGGGAGGCAAAGCTCTGGCTCCAAGTTTTAAACACCCTCAATTTTTTATCAATTGAGGTATTTCAATAGATCCTCACAAGGTGGAAGCTATTAAGCAATAGATTCTAAGTAACTTAAAATAACTTGGGGGTTTTTTGGGGCTTGCAAGATCCTATCCGATATTTATTAAATGATATGGTGAAATTAGTAGACCGTTGATAACTTTATTGAAGAAAAAGGCTTTTATATGGCAAAACCAAGCTCAAGCTGTGTTCCTAACATTGAAGGAAGCATTAATCTCAACTCCTATTCTGACATTACTAGATTTTGATAAAATTTTTATAGTTGAAACAGATGTAAGATGAGGAGGTTAGGTGCAATTTTAATGAAGGAAGGGCACCCATTAGCTTATATGAGTAAGGCTCTCTTGAAAGGTGCTAACAGTTATCTAATTATGAGAAAGAATTACTAGCATTAGTGATGATAATAAGGATTTAAGAGGAGGTTCATAGTTCAGACTGATCATAAAATTCTGAAATATTTTTTAGTACAAAAAATAACACTACCATTTCAGCAAACTTGGTTACTAAAATTACTTGGCTTTGATTTTGAAATCAAATATTAGAAAGGAAGTGAGAACATAATAGTAGATGAGTTGTCTTGAGTGGGTGGCGGTGAACTTTATTCTATGTTTATTTCTCAAATAAAAACTTCATTAATGTCTTAGGTTAAAGGTATCTGGAATGCTGATGCTACCATCTCTCGGTTGATTGAAAATTTAAAGCAAGGTGTCATAATTCATATTATAAATGGAACAACAATTTATTATGTTGGAAAGACCAAATAGTGGTTAGGGACATTTGGGATTTTTACAAACTTTCAAAAAACTAGTGTTATATTTTTGTTGGAAAAAGATGTAGGATCATATGAGGGAATATATCTGAAAGTGTGAAGTCTATCAGAAAAACAAATATGAAACGATTTTAGCACTAGGGAAGCTTCAATCTCTGTCCATTCCCCAACGAGCTTGCACAAATGTTAGTTTAGATTTCATCAAAGGGTTACCTAATGAGTCTAATAGATCTAATATTATTTTTATTGTTATTAATCGATCTATGAAATATGCTCACTTAATGCCTTTATTGTATCCCTGTTCTGCTTCTAGGGTCACTTGGTTATATCTTAATTTGGTGTATAAGTTACATAGGGTGTTGGTGATGATTGTTAGTGATCAAGATCCTGTTTCTTTTTTTAGAAAAATTTGGCAGGAACCTTTTAAGATGCAGGGTGTTTTTTTTAGCCTTTTTTTCAGCTTATCATCCCTAAGCAGATGGCTTATCAAAATGTGTTTCATGTTTCACAACTAAATAAGCATGATGCAGATTCCAACTAAATTTAACCTCAACTTCCAGTTTGTCTTACTGCTGTCATTAACATCCTGTTGCTATTAAGGATCATCACATAGTCTAGATGTTGGTTTATGCCCTACAACCAATCACTTTGATTGTAGTTTAGTGACAAATTATAAAAAGGCATTCTTTATCTTGTACATATTTAGATGTATATGATAGAGTCCATGGGATAATTATACATTGCAAATGAAATTATAATGAGATTCATATTGCATTTATGTATTATTCCTAAATATTCCTAGTCATTGTTCTATTAAGATTGGACATTAATAGAACGTAAAATGATTAGCACACATTTTGTTTTTCCTTATGAAGAAAGTAGTCGATCTCATAGCCTAAAGTAAACACAAGCATGTGGGTGCTTGCTAGAGAACAAGTTCACTGAATAGACTCGATATGAGAAATCTATTTGAAACATTACTTATATGTCTATGGAATTCTCATTGTGATGATTGTATAAGTGATCCTTTGACTTGAGATCATCAAAGTTATCTTGTATGG
>JAOSBK010000009.1:12381009-12400107 GCA_027568895.1 Erythroxylum shatona | reverse complement strand
ACCATACATGGTAACAAGTACAAGAACACATTTTATGACTCCGAATGTTGGGCTTCGAAACTGATGCCCAATAGTTGAATAGAGGATGACTAATGAGAGTTAATTGGAATAACCATACATGGTAACAAGTACAAGAACACATTTTATGACTCCGAATGTTGGGCTTCGAAACTGATGCCCAATAGTTGTGGCATCAGAGCAAGAGTTGGGTTCCGGAAGTGGGGTCCAACATAATGTGTTCCCTTGTGAAAAATTATTATTTGTAGTAACCCAAGTTTTAGCCTTTTCCCCTTTGGTAGGCCTTCATTAGTATGATAGTTGCATTTCAAGTTTAAAAACAAACTATATTTACTAAGCTTTATAATTTTGATTTAATAAAAAAACTCCTTGTTCAAAGTGATTACAATACAAATTATTTCGTGTCCTACTCCTTTTAAAGCGATGAATGGGACATCCATTATAGCTAGCTAAATGACTTAATCCCTTTTTTGACCAATATTTAAGAGGCATTTTATGGAACTTTACCCAAATAGGAAATATTATCTATCCTTATAAAAGTTTTCATCAAAGTTGACCTCCATTATCTGAAGCAAAATAGGTTTTCCATTAAAATGTCAAGGACCAAGTTCTAAGACTTTATCAATAATAGCTTCATTATTTAACCTTAAAATGAACATTTTATCTTTTATTAATCAAGATTTTTTTAATTCTCAATTTTTTTATAAGAATTTAGAGCCCAATTATGAACAAACAAGAGTGTCAAACTTCCCTTTAAGAGAAAGCCAATAAGGGCAAAGGATAATTTTCTTACACCTTCTGATAAATTCTCAATAAGAGGAGAGATTGCTAAGTATTACTTAAAGGAGGAATATATCTAAGTTTAAGGTTAACAACACTCTCTCCCTTAACCCACTTCTAGGATTTCTTGTTCATGTTAGATCTAATATTGTTAAAGGCATATCAAGATGAAGTAAGTTAAACAAATCAGCTAGAGAGGGAAGCTAGCTTACAGGGATGAAGAGAAGCTTTAGGAGTAGATGAAAAAGAAAGAACCTTATTATAAGGAGAGGTAAAATATAAAGGGGTAAATTTTTCAAAAGTTAGTAAGAAAGGAGAAATTAGAAATGTTGAGGAAGGAGGTGAATGAGATAAAGAAGTTGAAGGAGGTGAGGGGCTAAATGTTGGGGTCAAAGGGGAGTTCAAAGTCTCTAATTTGAATAGTCACTAAAAATGATAACTAACATAAACATGTTTTAGGTGAGATAAATCCTACCTAGAATTTGTTGCTTATTATGAATTATAGGTTATTTTTAAAGTCAAACTTACTAATATTCCTCTTTGGTTACTTGTTCATTAATATCAAATAATAATAACATTTTATTATTTTAGTTATATTTCATTATGAAAGTTATCACTCATTTATTTTTCTAAAATAAAAATGTCTTGGAATTCACTCACTAAATTGATATGTCAAACTCTATCATTGTATATAATTCCTCTAAAGACATGAAAATATAGATAGTAATTCCTCCCAAAACTACAAATATAGAAAGAATTTTACATCCATTAATATTTTTAGTAAGACCTATACCACTAGGAGTTTGGTACTAGTAATTTCCTTTCTTGGTTAGAATTCCCTTAGTTACTACAAAGTATGCATTAATGATAGAACTAGTTATTAGTATTCCTAATATTATTCAAGTTCACAATACATGAGAAAATGAGGTTATATATGTAAAAAGTTAACTATGCCTTTCTTTAAACTTGTTTTTAAAATAGAAAACATTTCATTTATTCTTGAATGCTTCATTCTTTCAAAAGAATGTTTTATTTTTTAATGAATATCATTATGAAATATATGACCTCTTAAAATTATAGTTTATTGATTTTTTTTAATATGCAGGTAAATGAAAAACTTACTAAAATTATTATAATTATCAAATTATATTTTGTTATATAAGATGGAAGCAATATAGGAAAAAAATTAAAAAGTAAAGAACACAAGAATTTATATTATTCAAATAATCTACATAACCTACATCCACAAGCAATGAGACAAAATTTGTTTATTACTATTAGAAAGATAAAACGAAGAGAATATATGAACCTTACTTAACCTATTTTAAAGGTTATCTCCAATGGTTTTCACCATGGTTTATAATAGTCTCCATTTACTATCAAACCATTTATAGATTAGGGTTACATGTAAGAAGTCTATTTATAGTAAAAATTTATTAACCTAGAATCCTAATATCACTAATATTCTACTCCTATAAAGGTTTAAGGTCATTAAAACTTTTTCTATAGATGCCTAATGACATTAAAACTTTATTTTACCAAATTTAACGTCAACAAAATTCTAGTTCACTATAATTCAAGGAATATATCATAATTCCGTACCTTGATTTAAACTATCTAATGTCTACTAAGAAACATTCCTTACTGTATAAGCTTCCAAGGGCTTTAAACTGAGCAAATATTTAATAAGTCTACTATAGACTTGAACTTTTCTAAGGGAAGCAAATTTATTAAAATTTTAACTACATCCTTTGACGTGTGAATCTTGTTCAACAAGATCTAACCAAATGCAATTAGTTTCCTAACCATATGAAATCTTACATCCTTCAGCATAACCTCTATTCGTCTATCTTTCTCCTAAATTTATCTAGTCCTTGTAAAGATAGTTCTATCCTATTATTAATGGTTAGAGCATATATGATCGAATCTCCCTAACCATATCTCCTTGGTTGCCTAATGATTCTTCCCGCTCTATACCTGGCTATACTATATTGATGCTTTCTTTTTAATATTGTTCTATTTCTTGAACTAGAATTTTCAACAATCATAATATCTATTTCAGGCTCTTTCGGTAACCTTTAAACTAGTACTACTTACCATTAACCTCGACACGTCCTTAACATATGTAGCTTTCCCATCATTATATCCTTAAAAAAAATACGTTAGAGTTTTACCAAACACTCAAACTTACAAAAGCCTACGTTCCTTTATTTAACACCCTTCATTAAGCTCTCTTTATGAAGTTTTATTATCTTTTGCTCACCAAGATGACTTATCTATATATATTGTACCCTCGTACTATTTCCTTCTTTGACCATTGAGATATAACCACCGATGTCATTAGTTTCTTTCTCATCAAGACATATATTCCATGTTATAACTTTTATGTTATCACAATTAATGCACTTTTCACCACTTTTAACTGCCTATTATAACCAAAAAACTTGGACCTTTATCTATCATGAGTACTGATCAAAATCATATTCTTTAATAGTTCAGGAACATACTAGGTATCAAATGTTCTAATAATTCTATCATGCATCTTGATATACACTCAACTACTACCTTTCATAGCACACTCTGCATCATCACCTAAGTTGATAGTATTATTTCAATCTTTAAAAGAACATAAACAGTCTTTACTGAAAGTCATTTGAAAAACAACGCTAATGTGAATCATCAATTGGCTTACTAGTCGAGTGGTTTGGTTGTGTGTAAGTTTTAATTATTAACCCTCGATAATTCGCAAGTGTACAGTTTGTTAACGTAGTACTAAAGGTGTCGATCCCACGAGGAGGGAGTTAATATAATCCTAAAATATAAGGCTAGAAGTAATAACATAAATTCAAATTGCACGAAACTAATATGAGAATTAATTCAATCAATAAAATTCAGAATCAAATATGAATATACTAACTATTAAACAATTGCAACACACACAAGAATCTACCGAAAGAAGTTACCAATTGAGAAAAAGGAAATTTTACCTATCCTTAATGCTAACCTAACTGATTATGAATTATCAAATTGTCGATTCTTGACTATCTTAGGATTAATTACTCTCTCTTAAATTACAATCATTAACCCTAAATCATAAACCCTAATCAGATTATGGAGGTTGCGTCTAAATTCAGAACTTATTCAAAATAATAACTAGTTCTGAAGTTCTCTAATAAACTATCGGAAACCTATGCAAGATCTCTCTTTTCACAATTTCTCGATCTGATTCAATTCTTGTTTCTATTAAATCACCTAACTCTCGTTAATCCAATTTAATAGTTTTTCATTCAATTCACCCTCTCAGTTTATTACCGAATTATGCAATTGTAGAATCAAACCACAACGAATCCAATAAACATATTTAATTCAAAAATAAAATTTTGAATGAGAGTTTAAAACATCCTTAACATTCTACATCTTATCATTAATTGTTCAATCCAATTCTATACGATAATAAAACTGAAAAAAAAAAGGAAATCAAATCTAAATGGATGATAGGAGGTAGCGACGTTTGGAAACCTCCTGAACAGAGAAGTACATCTAGTCAGCTTCTTCTCCTCTTCTCTCTTCCTTCTTCTTTGTCTATCTCTTGATGCAAAACTCCCCTTTGCCTCTTTTGTTGTCCTTTAAATATCCTCTTCTCTTCTGGGTAACCCTAGGGCTTTTCCAGCATTCAAAATGTCAAAAAAATGCCTCAAAACTTGACATTTTTGACTGTCTACACGTATGCCAAATTATGGGCCATTACTTGGGCTTCTGTCATAATTGTGGCATATAGGCCATGATCATGGGGCCAAATATGATACTTCTGTCATGATCGTGGGCTATTGTTTCGACCCGGATGTCTCTAAAGCTTCTCTGTTCTTAGATGTTGACCATAAAATACCAGCAAACATATCAAGGTATCTCAAAAACGTAATATTTAAGCTCAAAGACTTGTACTAACCCATAAAACACTTAAAACATAAATAATTAACAAATAAACACAATTCTACTAAACACATACTAAATGATTGAATTAATAGCTAAATACATATCAAACTATGCCCTATAACACGATGCAATTTACGCTTATCACTTACAAAATTAGAATTACTCATTAAGCATTATAGCCTCTCCCATCCTTTTCTTTGGAGCTCTTCTGGAATATAGTAATACTTGCTTCTTCACTTCTTTCCCTTCTCACATTTCTATTCCTCCATTATGATAGTAACTCTTAAAGTCTCCTTTAGCCTTTAATTTTGGACTGGTATAAATAGTCTCTCTACCATATAATATGGTTTCAATAAAATTCTCATATGAATTGGGCAAAGAACAAAAGACTTGATTCTCATCCTTAATTTGAACCTTAAATTCTTGTAGATTTAAAATAATTAATTAAAAGTATCAAGATGATCTTTTGCCTGTGTAATTCGTAACATTCTCAAGGTATGCAAACATTTTTTATATAAATGATTAAGTGATAACTTTTTATTCATAATTTCAAGTTGTTTCGACTATAAAGTAGCAGTTGTTTTATGAAATCCCTCTTTAAGAACATTATCTCTCAAACTCAACAGTACTGCATTTTACATCGTCAACAGAGTCTCTTCCTTCTTTGAGGATCCAAAATTCTCTAACAATTATTCTTCTCCTTCCTACTACTTATCCATATTGAATAAGAACCACTCTAAGTTTTATAGAGTGAAATTATTTAGTCCATTAAATTTCTCAATATCAAACTTATGAAACAAGCAAATCCTAGATTCAAAATGACAACTTAGGATCTAATATCAATTGGTACGCAAAATATAGGGAGAAATATAAAAACAAGAATTTATGTGGTAAAGCTGATTTATGTGACTTATGTCCACAAGCAAGGAGATAGAATTTGTTTATTACTATAAGTAAGATGATATGAAGAGAGTAGATGGCAACAACCTTGCACAACCTCTCTTAAAAGTTCTCTCCAAGGGTTCTCACCAAAGTAATCTAAGATCTCCACTAAAAAAACCCTTATTAGATTATTTATAAACAAGGGTGACTTATGAGAAGTATAATTATAATGAAAATTTATTACTATAGAATTCTAATGTTAATGATATTCTATTTTCATAAAAGTTTAAGGCTACTGAAACTCTATTTTTATAAATTTATAGTGATACGAAAATTTTATTTCACCAAAAACCTAGTGATAAATGTGTTATATACTGTTATTATATTTTTTTTGTTAATTGATGTTGCAATATCCAACTAGATATTATCCATCCACCATGGGAATTACATTAGGAAGAATCCACTTACACATAGATATAATTTTGTCTAGAATAGTTTCTTGATTGGAGTATTAGTAAAAGTAGCAATGTGTACTAGCATTTGCATTTATAACAATGTAAGAATGTACAACGCATCTATGGTATTATAATAGGTTTCAAGGATTTACTAATGTTTCAATTTCATATTTTGAGCTCTTTAAGAGATAAGAATAGATAAATTCTTTTAACATTTGAAATATAAACTTAAAATTTATTTGCAAATAAATATTCAATATTTTAAGGTGATAGTAACTTTTTTGGAAATTAAAGTAATATTTTAAGGTGATCATAACAATTTTTTTGAAATTTAAAGTAACATATTTGAAAAATAAGTAATCATTACCTTATAATATACATGTAATCATGTTGTGTCCAAAACAAGGCAAAATAATTGTTACAAAATGTTGCATTTAAAGGCTGCCAAGTAGATAAAACAAAATATTGTATGCATTGATACCTCCGCTAGGCATCCAAGGACCTAAATTTGAGGTTGCCAAGTTTGTAAACCAAAGCTTTAATTGTCCTTCTTTCTTTGGGTGTTTCGAGTTCTGATAGGTTTCATTTCGCCTTTTATACTTTGCCTATTGGTATCTGCATACAGTAGATGGGAGTTGGATATTTGATTAATGTTTGATTAAGGATTGCCTTTACCTCTCCCATAGTCTTATTTTCACTCTTCTGGTATGAGGTACTGTTCTTTCTTCTTTGGTTGGATTCTTTACCTTCCATATGAATTGCTTCTGTAAACATTGATATTTTAGGGGAAAAATTATAGTGATATTCTTCTCTTATAAGGAGGCAATACATTTAGATACAATTACACTTTTGGAAAGAATTCTATTTTAAGAAAAAATATAACAGATTCCTATAATTACTCAATCAATCTCTAACAAATTTCTCCTATGTTTTTTCAATTAATAACTCCTATAATTACTCTTGTATACAATAGCTTATGTCCACACTCCCCCTCGAGTTAGAGTATAAATCTCCAATATGCTCAACTTGCCAATCACATTATGAAACGCCCCTTTTGAAACTACCTTTGTAAGGACATTAACAAATTGATCTTTAGACTTGACATACAGAAACTGAATAATCTTTCTATTTAACTTTTCCTTGATGGAAAGTTTGCCAACTTCAACATGTTTGGTATGATCATGTTTTACAAGATTACATGCAATCTCAATAGTAGTCTTATTATCACAATAAAGATTTATAGGTCTTGTATACTCAATCCCCAAATATAATAAAACAAGCTTACTTTATAATAATTCACATATTTTACTAGCTATACCTCAAAACTTAACTTCTACACTTGACATTGCAACAATCTTTTGTTATTTCTTTTCCAAGTTACATGATTCCTTCCATAAAAATAAAATGACCAAATGCAAATTTTCTAGTTTTTTTATCACCTTCCCAATTTGTATATATGTATCCTTCAATGTTGGAAACATTATTGTTTGAGAAGAGCAAACCTTTTCCTATAAAGCCTTTTAAGTGCCTCAAGATTCGATACACTACATCCTAGTGTTCTTCACTCAGCTGATACATAAATTGGCTAACAACACTTATTGCATATGCTATATTTGGCCTAGTATGAGACAAATAAATTAACCTCCCAATTAACCATTGATAATGCCCTATATTTTTTGGAATTTGATTTGGGATAATTCCAAACTTGTTATTCATTTTTATAGGCATTTTAACCATTTTGTGAGTAAGCATTCCTATTTTAGTTAAGAGTTCAAGTATATGTTTTCATTATGAAAGAGAAATTCCTTGATATATCCTTACTATCTTGATACCTAGGAAGTATTTGAGCTATCTTAGGTCGTTCATTTCAAATTCAATGCCTAAGTGTGCTTGTAGAAGCTTTATTTCTTCACAGTCATCTCTTGTCAATACCATATCATCAACATACAAAATTGAAATTGTTACTTTACCTCCTTTGTGTTTTATAAACAAGGTATGACCTACGTTTCTTTGTTTATAATCAGAAGCTTTCATTATCATCAAAAATGTTGGACCCCGATCCTTAAGTGGACATTTAGAGCTATTACTTGAAATTAAATGAGTGTTTCTGTATATAAATTGTGCTATAGATGATTATGAAATTGGAATGTGAATTATGTATGGATGATGAGTTGAGAAACCTTAAGCATGAACCAGGGTTATATATGTAAGATATTATGGAAAAGTAAGAGAGGAACTTGGTGAATGATAAGATGCTATTGAATGTAAGAAATCATATGAATTGAGGTTTGAGTGTTGGATAAATTCCAATGGCAAATTGAATTGTTTATATGAGGTTGAAATAGAAGAAGTGAAGTTGAGATGAATGTTAAGTTTTGCATGAGGATAAAAATGTGTATGCTGATTAAAGGGAAATTCTGGAATAATTGAAATAGAATTGGCCAACGTTGCCTTCTTCGAAGTTTTAGCTTGTTCTTTTATCTTCCCAACGATACCAAGTATGCAAGTTTTCAAGGTCGGAGTTAAGAGATATGATTGATACAAGTTATGATGTTAAATAAGATTTGTGTTTGTGATAGCTTTTATTAATGTTTGAAATTTGAGGTTTTGAAGAACCAATTAAGTAGAGATTTGAGAAGTTTGTGAATTGGAATTGTTGTTTGGATTGTTATGAAGTGTTTAGGCTTTTGAATAAGTGGATTTGTGAAGTACGAAATTGTATAAGTGGATTAGTCTTCGATTTGTTTTCGATTCCATTAAGAATCCGATTTCTATTCGCATCCGTTTTGTTCGTTTTCGACTATGTATTCGCGTTTGATTTCGATAAGTCTCTGTTTCGCTTCCGTTTCCTTTGCATTTTCATTCGTTCGCTTTGTCCCGCTTTGCATTTTTGGTTATGTTTGCTTCCGATTTGTTATTCGTTTCGTTTTGTTATTCGATTCTTTCGCTTTATTATTCGCATTGTGTTCCGTCTTCAGTTTTCTGGTTGGGATCCGATTTCGGAATCGAGTTCCCAACAAAAAATCTCCTAAACTTGTCTCTAATGATTACTTGAGCCCATACAATGATTTTTTCAACTTGCAAACTTTATTTATGCTTGATGAGCCAAGGTTCATACTTGGTGACAGCTCCATTTATACCTCTTCTTCTATATCCCCATTGAGGAAAGCATTCTTAACATCAAAATGTTTTAGAGGTCATTCTCAATTTACTGCAATAGAGATGAGAATGTGGACTGTATCTAACTTGACTGCTGGTGTAAAGGTTTCTTGATAATCCACTCCATACTTTTATGTATCACCCTTTATAACTAACCTTGCTTTATATCTGTTGATGCTCCCATCAACCTTGACTTTCATAGTATATACCTATCTACACCTTATTTTTTTCTTTCCTTCGGTTATGAGACAGGGTCCTAAATAAAGTTCCTTTGTAAGGCTTCCATTCTCTTCATTCATTGATTTAGTCCATTTTGGATCATTTAAAGCTTCTTGCACATTACTAGGAACACAATCACTGGATAATTAATTAATAGCAATTGCATATGACTCAAAAAAATTTTAATTGAAAAATAGTTGTTAAAATTATATTTGGCATTAGCTTTAAGATCAAGTTCATATTGTTTCTTTGATACACCTTTGTTCGATCTTTGTGGGTATCTTGGAAGAGGAACAAGAAAATCTTTACTAAGATTATTAGATACTTGACTTGAGATTATTTGAGGGTTGCCATTTTGGATATTCTACATTGACCCTTTGGTTAGTGGTATTAAAGTAGCCAAGTCATTATTACTAAGATTTTCTTTGTAGTTGTCATTGTCATCAACTTTTTCTAGTTCTAAGCGCTTATTTGCATTGCCTGGAATATCGAAAACTTTGTTCAGTTCTAAGCACTTATATGCATTTCGTAATATGCCCTATAACATATTCCCTCCACCAACATTCTCCCCATGAAGGGAAGATGTTGAAACTACACTTAAATAGCATGATTCTAACTCCCAAAAAGAGGCACCCAAGTTACATGCAAATTTTGAGTTTGATGATCATAAAACTGATACCTTTTTGAAAATTTGAATGTCCAACAAACATATATTTTTTTAAACAAGGATTAAGTTTATTTCTTAAGATCTTATGAATATGAACACACACTGTATAACCAAAAACTCTAGGTTTAAGGTTGGGGAGGTGAGGAATTCAAAGCAATGATTTCATTTTCTATTAAGGAGTTTGAAAATCTAAAACTCGAGATTGTAATCTATTGATGAGATAAATCGTAGATTTTACTGCCTCTCCCTAATAAAAACATTGCATGTTCATCCCAAAGAGAGAAGGTATTAAGTTATCATTATTGTGTTAATTTTGTATATAAATCTCTTTAATGTGTTGAAATTATTATTCAAAATTAATGGATTTGTTTCTTAATTATTCTTAGATGATTTTCACAACATGAAAGATGAAACTGGATAAAAAAGATGCAAGGAAAGTAAAGACAATACGAATTTCCAACTAGTAGAAGAATAATTGACTAAGCGTGGGCACGTGCAAGGAAAAAGAATATCTGCAGAATCTGATTTGAAATTAGGTTCAATCCACGTAAGATCTTTATAATCTTAAGAATCAAATTGTTGCCTTGCTAATGGGGATCTATGACCTGAATATATGGGGATTGTATCTACTGAAGATTATGACAGGAGGGAAGAGGAAGGACATTGAAAATCATACAAAAAGACATTTTTTTACTATTCACATTAGTTGTTATTAGGAGTTTACGTTTCTACATATTTTCTATTTTTTGGAGGATTTTTCATATTTTTTTGGAAAAGAACAGGAATGGAGACTTTGTATTTTGCTATTCTTCTATTGGTTTTTTCTTTCATCACGAGTGGCTAAATCTTTCTTCTTGGTTGAAGGAAACCAAGTTATCATTTAGTATGTATGAGATTTCTAAATAAAGTTTGTTTCATTGATGAATATTGAGTGTCTTCCGAATTGCTTTTCATGATTGAATTGAATGATTTCTAAGGTGTTCAACTAGGGATTAATTTGTTTAATTTATAGCCATATTAGTAAGATTTGATGTTCAGGTTTACTAATCTAAAGTGGCAGTTATGATTACCATCTTTACGTTAGAGTTTAGAAAGTCTAAGAAGATGCTTAACTTGATTAAATGTATGTCGTACATGTATTGTCTTATTCATTGATTTCTGAGTTCTTAAAGCTATTATTCAATTACACTTAATATCGTATCTAAGTTGTTAACTAATAAGAATATTTAGGATACATGTTTCTATTCATTTAATCTTAAGAGAAAACATCACCCAATGAATGTTTGTTAATGAACTATATTTTATATCGATGATCCATATTAGTTTGATAACGTAGGTGACCTGAAACTAAAGTTTGTTTACTGAATTTTTAGATTTGATTATTTTTTATAATTCTCGATTTCTATCATTTTTATATTTTAATTTATGTGAATTAAACTCCTCCAATATGTTTTAGCCTTTAACTCCTATAACCTTTACTTTTAAAATTCCTTATGGGAACGATCTCAACTCTTCACTAATTGCATTGTTCATTGGTAAAGTTGTTATTAATTTGGTTATAGATGACAACAGTACCAAAATTTGACACCGTTGTTGTGGAATTTCTTGACGGTATATGTATGTTACACAAGTAGACAAGACAACTCAACAGCTACTTGATTCAGAGATTGAGAAGATAGCCAAGAGGTTACGGAAACAAATGAGATAACAACAACACGTGCAGAAAATGGAAAGGATGGTTGTGAATCGCACTCTTCGTGAACTAGCTGTGCCTACGGATGTTCAACAACCCCACTACATCAACTTTCAAAATTTAGGGGACAACAACACTTTTGAATTAAAATCTAGGTTGATCCATTTATTACCTAGTTTCAAAGGCCTACTGGGAGAGGATCCTTACAAATGTTTGAAGGAGTTTGACATGGTTTGCATGGGTATGTAGCCAATGAATGTGATGGAAGAGCAAATCAAACTAAGAGTTTTCCCATTCTCTCTCAAAGATGATGCTTAGGATTGGTTGTACTATTCAACTGATGAAAATATGCAAACATGGGCTGAAATGAAGAGACTATTCTTTGAGAAATAATTTCCAACATCAAGAGCTGCCAACATTCGAAAGGAAATTTGTGGAATTCAGCAACATACGGGAGAGATATTTTACAAATATTGGGAAAGACCCATCACCAAATAGCTGACCAATTGTCAATTCAATACTTCTACAAAGGTCTTTTGCTCACAGATAGGAGTATGATGTTGGATCGAAAACAAAAGCATACTAGATTAGGCTAAATGGTAGATTTCAAAACGTTCTCTAAAATCAAACGCAGCGGAAGCATAATCACCAAATCAATATGTTTAATCTATACGTGATACGGTATTAGAAAAATAAATATCATAAAAGATGGTAAAAATTTTACTGACTCCTTAGCTATAACTTTGATTCCTTGCTATGGTATCCTCTTCTTATTATTGTATCGTCTCCTTGCTATTGTATCCTCAACCAATCCGATCTACTACTTGTTCTCCTTAGACAACTTAGTTAGCAAGATCCTTTGGTGGGAAAGGAAAAGAAATATTGTAAAAGTTTACCTTAGTTGAAATAACCAAAACTAAAAGACACTCTCTTTGCTAATTTCGGTTATGAAAGAAAGGATAGTAGAATTCCAACCAACTTACCACCTCTTTCTCTTTCACAAAATGAAAGAGAGAGAGAGAAACAAATGAGACCTTCTCATTTGTTTAATATGGCTAAATAAAAAGACAAAAATCAAAAGCAAGACACTAATTTTTGGTTAACAAATGAAAGAAGGGAGAGAGGACATCAAATGCATTACTCCCTTCTTTAATCAAAAGAATACTAAAAAGTTTACAAGTTTTTCTGTATGCCAATATTAAATGACAACCATTAAACCATTTAATGATAAGATCATTAAACCATATAATGAAGACACCATTAAACCATTTAATGATGATGAAGCATGATAAAAACTCGCCTTATATTTAGCAATTCAATGCTAAATGTGCAACCATAAAATTTACCTACATAAAATCGAAAATTACACTATGTAATTTTGGGTTTTTTCCCTGCTTTTTTTCTTTACAAATTTTGTTTTAAATTAATTAATCTTATTAATTAAATCAAACCAAAATTTAGCCCAATTTTAAATGTTCACTTTGGGCTTCTAATTAATACTTAATTAGAATAAGCCTAACATTTAACCATAAGCTTAAAACCCAATTCAATTAGTTCCTAAAAAACTTAGGAAACCCATACCTTGTTTGCTTTTGAGGGACTCAAGGTAGACTACACAGTTTCTTTTCCAGTGGCCCTTCTCACCATAATGGAAACACTTTCCCTTGGTGTCTTCTTTGTCCTTCTTTTTCATAGGTTCGATCTTAACCCCTGTTTGGGCGTTCTTTCTCATTGGACCTTCTTTTTTTGCTTGCCCTTACCCTTAGGCTTAGAAGAAGATGCTACATTAGCCTTGGGCCTATTAGCCTTGATATTTAACATCTTCTCTGTGTTCTGGAGGGCATTCATCAACTCACTTAAGGTGTAATCCTTGGTGTTGAACTCATAATCCAACTTAAACTACTGAAAAGAAGAGTTTAAGCTATTGTTGATCATAATCATCTGCATTTTCGCATCCATATTCATCCCAAGCATCTCAACCTCAGTAACCACAGAGATTACCTTAAGCATGTAATCCCATACTGATTCCCCAAGCTTTTGTCTGAGATTGTGAAAGGTTTGGATAGCTTTCACCCTTGTAGACTTGGTCCTCACACCAAACATCTCATCTAGGTGATGGACCATTGTACTAGTAGTTTTCATTCATGCAATTTACTTTTGCAACATTCTGCTGATAGAAGCTAGAATATAGCACTTAGTAGTCTTATCAACATTCAGTCATCGCTCAAGTTGTGATACTTGCTCATAAGTTGAATTTTCACCCAAAGGTGCAGGCTCATTTTCCATTAATACCTATGAAATTTATTCATATTGAAGAACAATGTCAAGGTTACGTCTCCATTCATTAAAATTCTCTTTATTTTCCAATTTGTTATTAGTCAAGAGCAAAGTGAGAGGATTCATATTGTGGTGATTATGTCTAAAAATATAAATTATTAAAGAATAAGCATAGTATTCAAAATATTGGAACTTCGTATAAAATCATGATGCATGTATGCATGATGATAAATTTAACAAAACTTTAGAAATAAATCTTTATACAATGGTTATTTTTTGCATCTATAATAAACTAAGTGACGGTAGGTCATCTTATCCATTAAAAGAAAAACTGGGACCCTCCCACTTAAAAAACTACCAAGCATCTTCAAGCCTAATTTTTTGCGAAGCGCTATAATTTGGTTCATACATTGATCAACAGGGCTATGGTGGGTAGGCTGTTGATAAACTATGCTGAGTATGTAACCATTTGATTCATCCACTAAAGGTACTTGCAAACCATGCCTTGGTAGGAGGTTACATTTGCTACCAATGAGTGGACTTATCCTTTAAGAGACCCAAACCATGCAAGATCTAGGATTCATGTCCTCTGGTAGGGAGTAACACTTCACCATATGTAAATGGGCTACCACATGGAGACCGTGGACTCTCACATAAGCATCCTCTCCCACTTAATCTTTTTGGTCTTTAAGTTTTAATAAATATCATCTTATCTATATGCAATTTGTTAATCATCCTATATTGTTTCATTATACATCTTATACATAATGAATGCATGGCAAAGCCTAGGGTTGGAAATTTCCTAAATGGCGTACTTTCACAATATATTGCATATTATTAGCATTCATCTATCCATTCATCTCATGAATAATAACACTAGTTTTGATTGCCCATCCTAGGACATAAAAACAAATTACAAGGCTTTTTAGCATATAAAACTTTTCTTGGACTTGGATCTTCCACTTCAAACTCTTCGCTCACATAACCCAGCCCCTTCAGTAAAAAGTGTGTTATTTTACAAAACTTTTTGTTTTTCACAAAACCTAATTTTGTCACTTTGAAAACAAAAATTACAACACTTGTTTTTTATAAAAACAGAAACTTTGTCAATATGAAAACAAAAATTTTAGCACTTGTTTTTAGTAAATCTAAAACTCTAAAATTCCAACACTTGTTTTGGCAAACAGAAGCTCTAAAATTCTAGTACTTGTTTTAGTAAATAGAAGCTCTAAAATTCTAGCACTTGTGTTTCATAAAATTAAAACTTTGTTAAAACAAAAATTTCAGCACTTTGGTTTTCATAAAACCAAAACTTTGTTAAAACAAAATTCCAGCACTTTGGTTTTCACAAAACCAAAACTTTGGCAATACTCCAAAAGATAAATCGAAACCATTACCTTTTTTTCTTCGATCTATGGCTGCTTCATCTTTAACATTATAGAAATTTGTACATTACTAAATCAAAGAAAACAAAAAATGAAGCCAAGAAGGAAACATCACGATAATAGGCCACCCTCCTTGTTACAAACCAAATGAAGAAAATTTACAAGGTAACATTATATCTTATAGACAACTAAAAGAGCAAAACATATATCATATGTATTTCTATCACATAAAAATATACAAAATACAAAATATAATTGTCAACCCATGCATCACATGTAAGAACCGAAATCATGCATAATAAAATGTCTCTAATACCAATTGTTAGATCACAAATGAAAGCATACTAGATTTGTCTAAATGGTAGATTTCAAAAACTTTTTTCGAAATCAAAATGCAACGAAAACATAATCACCAAATCAATATGTTTAATCCATACATACTATGGTATTAGAAAAATAAATAACATAAAAGATGGTAGAAATTTTACGGACTCCTTAGCTATAGCTTTGATTCCTTGCTATTGTATCCTCTCCTTGCTATTGTATCCTCTCCTTGCTATTGTATCCTCAACCAATCCAATGTACCACTTGTTCTCCTTAAACAACTTGGTTAGCAAGATCCTTTGGTGGCAAAGGAGAAGAAATATTATAGAAGTTTACTTTAGTTGGAAGAACCAAAACTAAGAGACACTCTCTTTGCTAACTTTTGTTATGAAAGAAAGGAGAGTAGAATTCCAACCAATTCACCACCTCTTTCTCTTTCTCAAAATGAAAGAGGGAGAGCAATAAATGAGATCTTCTCATTTGTTTAATATGGCTAAATGAAAAGACAAAAAACCAAAAGTAAGACACTCATTCTTGGTTAACAAATGAAAGAAGGGAGACAGAACATCAAATGCATCACTTCTTTCTTTAATCAAAAGAATGCTAAAAGGTTTACAAGTTTTTCTACATGCCAACATTAAACGACAACTATTAAACTATTTAATGATAAGATCATTAAACCATATAATGAAGGCACCATTAAACCATTTAATAATGATGAAGCATGATAAATACTCACCTTGTATTTAGCAATTCAATGCTTAATATGCAGCCATAAAATTTACCTACATAAAATAGAAAATTACATCATGTAATTTTGGTTTTTGCCCTCCTTTTTTTATCCTTACAAATTTTTTTTAATTTAATTAATCTTATTAATTAAATCAAACCAAAATGCAACCTAATATTAAATGTTCACTTTGGGCTTGTAATTAACACTTAATTAGAATAATCCCAACATTTAATCATAGGATTAAAACCCAATTCAATTAACTATTAATTAAATTGTTATGGTATTATTATTTTGAATTTAATTCGGTCCTTTCTTCTTTCTTATTTCTGCTAACCTCTATTTATATTTCTTACTTTGCTTGATAACCTTCCTAGAAGCTAAGAGAGGAATCTAATTGGACTTATATAGTTCAAGCTCCAATAAGCCCGGAATTAATTTAATCTCATTAGAATTAATTCCAACTTATTGACCAAATATCACTCCACTAAAGACAATTAGTCGAACTCTTGAATTACTAAATATTATGAGAACATATGTTTCAAATAAGAAGTCCAATTGCAAACTCTATTATAAACCATATTATAGCCATCCACACAATAAAGGGTAAAATTACCATTTTACCCTTATGTTGGCTTTTCCTTCTAGATCTCTCGTTTTACTCTATATGGTGATTAACAATAAGATCTCCTCTTAGTGTTAAGACTTGATGGGTAGCTAGTCCATCAAACTACTGGCACCAGTTTAATCACCAATCTCCTTAAAATATCTAGAAGTGATGATATTACTATAAACTCTTTATTTAAGTGAATGTTCCCTGATACATGTTTCAATTAATAATTCCAACATGTAGACAGTGGATTAATACTTTGTAAAAATCCATTCTGATCATATCAAGAATCATAATGAAACACATACGAGCTCACCACTCATCAAGATTGTGGTCCATAATAAGTGAATGCTTAAGTTGTATTTTTTAAGGTTAAAGCAACGGCCCACTTCATTCTTTAAAACATACTTGATTCTAGATTCATTTAATGGTGCCACTATCGATAGTCAACTACTATCATGATATGAAACTCACCATTCCCTTGAAGTAAACTCCTTTACTTACATGGAGATAAATCGCAACACTACAATCTAAACCATAATCAAGCGACCAACTTGATTATTTAACTGTGAATAAATTACTTTAGATTCTAATAATATATATGTTTCTTATACATCTCTATGTATATGTATATTACTTACAAAAGAATCTCGGTATCTTTTGACTGGATATATAATGCTCATACATATAAAACCAAACTCTTTTGTTTAATAATAAATACTTTCATTACAAAACTTTAACTGGAAGAAAATTAAGTTATATGTAAATAGACTTGCTTTCTAAGGCACTATATTTACATAACTCTAACAATCTCCCACTTTCCCTAAAGCAAGTATGACATATCCCTCATTCTCATCCCTTCTAGGTAACCCTCAAAGCTCTTTTAAGACAATGTCTTTGTGAATGGATCAGCAAGGTTTTACTCCGTGGGAATCTTTACCACATTTACCTCTCCATGTTGTATTATCTCCCTTATGAGATGGTACTTTTACTCAATGTGTTTGGCAGCTGTGTGATTCCAAGGTTCTTTAGAATTAGCCACTACCCCACTATTATCAAAATAAAGTATAATGGCCTTTTCTGCCTCCGGAACCACCTCCAAATCATTTAGGAACTTACGGAGTCAGACTGCTTCTTTTGTTGCTTCATGAGCAACAATATACTCAACCTCTATAGTCGAATCATCAACACAAGATTTCTTGATACTCCTCCAGACTATGGCTCCACCTCCTAAAATAAATAAAGAATCGAAAGTTGATTTTCCTAAATCAACATCTGATTGGAAATCGAAATCCGTATATCCCATCAGAATAAGATTACTTCTAGAGTAAACAACCATTAAGTTCTTCGTCTTACGAAGATAGTTCAGTAAACACTTAACCGCAGTCCAATGTTCCATTCCTAGATTGGATTGAAATTTGCTTACCAATCCCACTGCGTAACATATATCCGGTCTAGTGCAAAGCATTGCATACATTAAACTTCCAACTGTTGAAGCATATGGAATGTTACGAATGCATTCAACCTCCTCTTGGGTTTTAGGTGCTTGTTACTTTGAAAGTTTGATTCCATGTCTAGTAGGTGTGAAACCCCTATTGGAATCTTGCATGGAAAACTTATTGAGCATATTCTCAATGTAGGTTAATTGAGATAAGGCTATCTATTTATTCTTACGATCCCTTATAAGTTTGATCCCTAGAATATAGTGAGCCTCTCCCAAATCCTTCATTGAAAACTGTTCATTCAGCCATCCCTTAACTATAGATAGCATTCCCACCTCATTCCTAATGAGCAGAATGTCATCAACATACAGGATTGGAAAAATAACCTTTCCATCTTGTATCCTTTTATAGACACAAGGATTATATTGGTTTTGTATGAACCTATAAGTTTTGATAGACTTATCAAACCTAATGTTCCAAGACCTAGATGCTTGCTTAAGTCCATAAATGGACCTTTGCAACTT
>JAOSBK010000009.1:12350503-12369982 GCA_027568895.1 Erythroxylum shatona | reverse complement strand
ATATTGATCTTGATAATATTATTAATGATTTTGCATCTAGAAATGCACGGAGAAATTGTTTTTCATAAATCATGATCTTGATAATATTATTGGGGTCCTTTTTTTAATTTCGCCCAGGACCTATAAAACTATAGGAACGGCCCTGATGAATAATATACACTTTCTTAGTATTCGTGCAGCCCATGTTGTTATATACATGATGATATCATTTGGTATCCAACTTAATTTCGATACCTAAATATATATACCATATCAAATAAATAAATACATGACAAGAAATTGCCCCAGTTCTTCCTCCACTTTGAATGATTAGGTGATCTGGTTGAAATTGGCTATGTGATGTACTTTTGATATCTTGGTGGATTTCCTTGAAACACCTGGAGGCCTGCGTGATCAAGGATGCTTATACTTGCAGATAACAACTTCCCAAGTTCTCAAGTTATCATCCGAATCTTTTGACGTTGCCGCGTTTGGGAATATAAAAGCTACAATATGAAAGGGACATAAAGCTGTAAAATATGTTGAATTTTGCCCGACCAATCACGATCTATTGCAGGCGCCATCTCACCCCAAATCAGCTTTTTATTTATGGTCACTATGCAAAAATTCGATATGATGGTCATTTAGGCTACATGTGCAATTAAATTAGGCGAATCCTAAATCAGCTTTTTTGACTCGGAGGAGCATCTAGTTATTCTCCCTTTTGCCACTATCGCTTTGAAGTAAAGTGAACTTTAGGCATAATGCTCCTGTATATCTTTTTTTGGAATTTTTAATGCTCGTATATATCTTGATAGTAAATAATATATTTTATTATCAGTTCTTTGTTAAAACTTGTTATTAACTAACGCAAGAACTTGCATTCGGTATGTGCTCAGTGCTCCCATTCTTCTTAAGTTAAGATAAAGAAGCTATGTAATACAAGTATTAATTAAGACTTGTATAAAATTCTGCCTTTTTCAGTTATCTATACGCATCATGACCAATATTTTAACTCGTTCTTATTTTATGAAAGTAAATATCCCTGATTCAATACACAAAGAATTGATTAGCATGTCAAATCACGTTTTCTATTTTAAAAGTCAATAATTAAGTCCGTAACATATAGATGATTCAAGATTCAAACATGAAAATATTTTTTGCCTCTAGAAAGAATTTAAAGCAAAACTACCAATATCTGGATTGAGTTAAGGCTTACGGTGAATATAAAAAAACATTACAACATTTCCAACTTATACCAACTCGTTGAATTAGATACGAGTTTTACCTCGTCGTTAAGAGTCTGATATGTTGAATTCGATATAAATTTTTGCCTATTTGTCAAGTCTAGTTAGTCAATACCAAGATTCTACGTCTTGCTTCCACATACACCTAAAGAATTTCCCACCGTATTCTAATTATAGTTTATCACTTGTTCTTACATTACCCAAATCTGTCATCATCCAATTGATGATATATAATTTCAGCTTTAAATTTATTTTTTATATGAATTAGCGATCTAGAACTCCTATCATTCGGCCCTAAAGATGGAAATGGTATTTGACCTCAAGCTCATTGACAACTAGTTGTTTTCAGGGTTAATTGTAAAACAATTTCAAACTTTACTCAATTTTATAATCATAGTCTGAACTTAAAAAATGACAATTAAATGCTTAAACTTTCAAATTTTTTCAATTCTTATTCGACGTTAGTACCTCTGTTAATGTTCCTGACGTAGCTTACCACATAAGACAAATACCCTTGACTTCAACTTTTTTTTTTTTGGAAACGAAGAAACTCGCAGTCACTATCTTTTGAATTTACACTGAGTAAACTTTCGGATTGACACAATAGCTTGCAAATCACATTAACCAGGTACTCCGTATTAGCCAAGCTCTGTATAAGAAGCTCAATCAAGAGAGCATAAGTAGGGAGATTTGCACACAGAACTTTTTGGTTCCATGGCCCCCCCAACTCGACCACGCTTAGGGGTGTCAAACTTAATTAAACTAACTAATTAAATTTTATTAAATTGTTTATCTAAGCTGTGTCGTTTTGGAATTGGATATGTCTTATGTAACAAATCACCTCAATAACATTAACAAAGAAACTAAAGTTTAGTTAGAATTGAAAAAAGTTGGAAGTTTAAACATTTAATTACCATTTTTTAAAGTTCATGTTATAATTGCAAAATTGAGTAAAGTTTGAATTTTCTTTTAATTAAGCCCTGTTTTTATATCTCCTCTCATTTGCAAAAATTATGTACTTCTTTGAAAGATGAGATGGCATCACGGACGGAGTTATTTGGAGCTCAGTGCATGTTTAAAAAAAATATTTTTATTTTTAATATATATATATATACATACATATACATACAAGGATGGAGTTATTCTGGAACCAGTGGTGTACTGGATCCCCAAGATTTAAAAAAATTAAATATTTGAGCTTTCCTAACTTAAATTCCTGACTCCGTTACTGGATGACATGCTTATCTATATTAATTTTGTTTTAAAATTCTATAAATTCTAGCTTTCTTACTTAGTTTCCTTTATACTTCTAGAACCAAAAATTAACATAGGGGATTTACTCAACCTACGTACAGAATTAACGCACTGGTCAATAAGGGTTAAAAGGTTATGATTATTTGAGAGACTTTTAAACCGTAATTAAACTAGATCCTTTCAAAATCCCACAACCAATATTTTCCAATTCAGCAACTAAATACTATCGGCTGTTATAGGTCACGGAAGAAGATATACATCAACTCGGGAATTTACAGTGGCAAGCATTCCGTTAAAGTTTATAGGCGTTAGTCGTTTAATGATGAGCTTTATCAAGTCTATGTTGTTCACTTTTATCAGACGTTGTTTCGGGGGGAAACAAAAGTAGAGTCCTTTTTCCATAATGTAATGAGACATCAACGATCCCATCACGTACCCAAAATTTCAAAAAAGTTGAATGAGATTAATTACTTTTCGTGAAAAGGGTTCTTCATTTTATAAAATCTTAAATACCGAAGTCGGTTGGTTTTTATCTCTGAAGAGGATAAGAAGTAAAGCTCATCACCACAAGATATAGCCTATGCTGCAGCTTCGGGGGCAATTTCCTGCATTTTCTCTCTCACTGTTTTTATCATTATCCAGTTAAAAAATTTAAAACTCTCATGGCTGTGTGCGAAGCCATCGTTTATATATCCAAACTCTCATGGCTGTGTGCGAAGCCATGGTTTATATATCCAAGTATGCGGGTAGCTTTTCTTTATAGTATTCCACTCATAAGCATGAAAAACAAGGTAATAAAAGTTAGGACAAGGGAAATTTCAGATTGTAATAATGCCGCTGAGTGTAATAAGAACATAGATAAGAGATTCCTCTGTTCCGATACGCCATGCTTGTCTGTTTACGCTGATTATAAAAGGGAACGAATTGGTCCTCATATATTTTTGGCTCAGTGGAATGAAAAATTTATATATAAGTTCTAGAAAGCTAAGCATCGACAAAATAAAATCTTGTCTAAGATGAGTAATATTAATAAAGAAGACTTCTATCTTTTTAATTTAACTGGAGGATCAAGCATAAACTTAGTCCTGTAATTTGAATAAGGAAAGAAATGTGATGGTAGTTTCCGTGGTTCCGAAGAAAAGGATGACATTGTATGAAACTAAAAAGCTTGTTGGCAGGAACTTCTAACGTTTTACAGGACAAAGAGATGAAAGCAATTATTAATAAATTTGACTACTTATGCATCCAATCAAAAATTAAATTTGACTATGCTAATCTTAAGATAATGATGGAAACCATAATTATAGGCAACGCGCTTCATTAATTGATCATAAAGATCGTCCATTATGGTGGGACATATATAAATGATTTGGACAACAACCTGAGCCTTTAACGACAACTCTTCAAGGAGCATTAGATACATGCCACGTGGGACTCCAAGGCCAAGCCCTTGATACATGCTGAAGTGTTGATATCTAATAGGCCATGTTCATGGCATTCGGTAGTAGTTTACGGACCCTCCCTCCGCACGCATGTTGACAACAACATTTAGCCACTTAGGCGAGGCTTCTAATATCGTCGAACTTGTGCCTAAGAGTATTCAGCAAATTCTGAATGTCTTTTGCTTATTTCCTATCGCTTCACCAATTTATAATTTTCTGCCTGTAGAAATATTTAAAATTTTCAGAAGATTTGAAACATCATTAACTTGACACGTTTACAAAATTCCATAGCATATTACCAACAAATGTGGCAAATACGCTAACTTCTTTAAGACAATACCAAATTATTTTTCACTGAATATTAAGGAAAGGGTTAACAAATCAAATCATTCACCATAGGCTTTAGGCTCGGGCGATATGAACAATCTATACAGAAGATACAATTTAGGGGATATGAAGTAGAGTTTTCAATCGACAACAAATCAACATGTAATGTAATAATGTGTACAATCCCACGTGTACAAGTCCCAATAGGTTCTCTTAACTTATGGAAATAAACTATGTAAGAGGACAGATTGAAAGGAGGGGAGGGGTGTGACAGGCAGAGAAGTTAGAGTTGAAATTATTGGTCTCCACATAGAGAGGAATATCAAGCCGTCACACTTTGTACAACATCATCATCTCGACATTATAACACCACCCAACAAAAACTCCCACCTTAGCAATAAGCCCTAATCCTACAACCCACAGTCATTTGTATCTTTTCCTTACTTCGGATAGTCATCGTTTACAATTTAGGAATGATCCATCCCTGACGATTCCTATACACATACTTATATTTGAAACTTTTTTATAAGATTGTATAATATCAAACCTCTCTAAATTTTGCTTCATTGTAAAACTTCGAACTAGATATAATGATGATCTGATGATTTATGGTCTCACGTATCTTATGGTGAGATAAACTCTCCTTAATTTAGGGTTTTATTTTCAGATTAATAATATCAATGTCAAATTGTAAGCGTATAATAAGATCCAAATCATTCTGCACAATGAAAAATCTAAATTTTAACCACGTTATCAGAAATTTGTTCTGTCACTACATCGTTTCTATCAAGTATTAATTCGGTTTCTGGTATTGTAAAATAAAATCTACTTTATCCTGATTAACTTAATTTCGTTGATAAACTATGTTATTAGGCGAATAACAGTTGAAATGATGATTATCTATATAAACTACAAAAAGTCCATCACTTCCGTGTTAATCTGGTGGTTATATCTATACCCTCACGACCACGCATTAATTAACTCCCGGTGGATTCCGACAGGACCACAACCAACTAAAATTTAATAACTGTCCCTTCTTTCTTGTTCTTACATGTCTCCATAAAAGGTACGTACCTATCTATCTGTATCCTGTAGTGGCGAAATGACACATCAGCTAGCTAGAAATGGCACTAAGACATGTTTTACAAGGGCTTTTTTTTTTTTTTTTGGGTGACATGTTGTACTAGTTCTCCTGCTTGCGGTTGAAATTCTTGACTTAGTATTGACAGAATGACGTGTGATTATATTATTATATTAACTATATTAATGGGAAGTTTAATCTTTTTTTTTTTTGGTACATTAAGTTTAATCTTTCCGTCACAGTCGTAGGTAGTACGTAGTGAAAGATTTTAGGTTCAATTATTTCCATTGGCGTATGCTAAACATTGATGAGACCCCAGTCCAGTCATCATCTACAATATACCATCCTAATTATTATTATCAGATGATACAAGTTGCGACAAATATCGTTTTGTCCATATTTCCATTATTATTGCCATTTTTCAAGCAAGAAATCACCTAATTAGTTTGTTAACTTCATCACAGAGTATGTGTTGATGGATCGAATATCCTGCCATCATTAGTAGGCCCCAGGCTGAAGATAATCAGCATGCCCCACCTCTGCATCAAGCCGAAGTTTTTCTCCTCTGTGATCAAAAATTGCACAGATAGGACTCTTAACTAGTTCATGATTAGCAAATATTCAATTTTTCCAGCTACTTTCTTTTTAAAATTTTCTTCTTGAGCTGTCCACATTTTGGAGTCTTAGATGAATCAAATGGTTCACGTGATTAAGACGCATTGTTCTTGGGCGTACCATGGAAGGAATGGTCCCATCGGTAAAGGTGATCCCACCAATTAATTATAGGAATGTATACGTACGTACCGATCTCAAACATATACATATAATAATAATAATTAAGCTTAATCAAGCTAGACCTGGGATTCACTAACCAAAGGGTAGCCTATGCTCCTCACTAAATGATTATCATAACATACGGATATTATAGTTTATACATACTTTTTAGTTTTACAATATTACGATTAACTACATATAATCATTCTCTTCTCTTGTGTTCCCTCTATATCCTTTTAATTTACAAATGAAAGGAACCGTACAATTTTGTTTTTGTTTTTGAGTAACAAGGCAAATGAATGAGAAAACCTCTTGAGATTCTCCGTGATTTAACATTTGACATAACTTGGTGACGCAAAGAAAAGGAAACGTGATAATGAGTTGATTATAACAAGATAAAGGGAATGTTAAGCCTTTGTTATTATATATTAATGTTAGGTATCATATGTAGTTTAACAAAATTTGTCAAATAAGTAAAAACTACGTTTAAGTTTGAAAAATAATATGGGTTATTTAGGGGCGAGATTGGAACCTACCTGATCTTATTTGAATTGATAATTTTCCTTAACCTAGTTTTTAGATTTATAGGATTAGACGTAAAGAAAAAAAAAAGACTAATGGTCATGGCGTGATATGCAAGAATTTCGGGGTGTGAATTCTGCTTTTGGAATAACAATCGATAATAAACAAGAGGAAAATCAGAAGGCACGTCGATGTGATTGTCTTTCGTCAATTATTTCTTCAAAATATTTATAATCACGGGAATTACCCTTATCATTCGCAGGTGCCTTCTTGTGTGCAATAGAAAGTTGTCATGTAAATTATTTACAAAAAACAAAAGTTCTTCTTACAATAAATATAAAGGGGTGTTTTGGAACGTTTCTCTATAATATTAGTGTTTGGATTTTGTCCATACATTTTTGATCAATCTCTAGCTATAAAATTTTCATAACCCTCCCACAAGATAGATTTCTTGCAACTTTGGTCTTTCTTGAAACTTCATACTACAACTAACAAGTTACACCTGTACAATAGCATGGACCCTATATGCTACAACACTATAAGAAATTCTAACTGGCAAAGCCGCTTGTCGCCCTGACTATTTAGATGCACAACGCCAACCTCTACCTTCCCACTCATATATTTCATATCCCAAACTAAGAAACCAGACACCTTTCTCTCAAACAAGAAGTTTTAATATATCCATTCCCCCTTCCTATTTTAATCTTTGAAACCTAATTATACTTTCCATATTCGCTCACCTGTCTTATCTTGCCTTCCAAAAGACTAGAAAAAATGGGGCTCAGAGACATTGGAGCAACACTGCCTCCAGGTTTCAGGTTTTATCCAAGTGACCAGGAGCTTGTATGTCATTATCTCTACAAGAAGATCACGAATGAGGAAGTTCTCAAGGGTACTTTGATCGAAATCGACTTGCATACTTGTGAACCATGGCAGCTTCCTGGTAAGAGTATTATCCATAGCTTCCTGTTTCTTTACAGATTCACTGTCATCTCCTACATTCTTTCACACTTGACATTTAAAATAAATCATTTAAGCTTCGAGGGGAGGCAACACATAGTAAAAGCTATCCTATATATTATAGAAAGAGCAGCACGAATATTAGAGGATATACAATTTCATATAGTATCACAAGTTACTTTAGTATGATTTTCCGGGAGTTTTAATCGTGTGGTAGTAATCGTAGCCAACCAATGAGTATATTGTTAGCCGCTCTCTCTTATTCTTTTCGTGATTTTGTTTACTTCGGCTATGTTCTTTTTATTCTTTTACGTTGGATTACCATACAGAGAGCAAGCAAATAATCCTTTCTTTCTCTTCTCATCATGCTTGAGAGAACACCCTACTATAATCCTGACCGCAAGACCATGTTCTTCCTAGTTATACACTTATCTTCTCATTTTCGCTTTAAGGCAGAGTACTAATTACTTGGTAAAGAAAACGAGAATTTAGTTTATTTGAACTTCATGCTTTTAAGTGGGATTGGAACCTGATGTTTGGTTCCGTATTATTCTTTTCATATTTATTTTTCTCTCTCTTTTGAGCCTATATTTTCCCACCTCATAAATCACCATAAGTGAGGACTACAAGAGTTGCTTCCTCTAAGCAATTCAAAGAAGAATAATTTCTCATGGTTAGCTTGGCAAGATTTAGTTCATACGCCTTTCTGAGAATTCTTATCCGCTAGAAAGATTTTGCTTTCATGCCAAGTCATAGGCTCTCCTACTTAGAACTTTCCTATACATCATCCTCGCTTTCATTTATGTATAAAGTGTGTACTATTCCCCATATGAGAAATATTCTTGCTTTTTTCTCAATGTTTTTCAACTTTCAATGTAGTCCGCAACCGTAATTACAACTATAACATTACAATGATGATTCAGGTTACTATTATAGCTGACTGTAATTTCGATTATATTTCTCACAGTTATATCATCTGTATTTATTGTACAATATAATTTTCAGTCAGTAATTTAAAACCTGATCAAAAACTTTGTATGCATATAAACTTATGACATGCAATTTAGCTAGTTAGCTGTCTATCTAGCTAAAAAGCTGGTGGCAATACAAAGTTCTCTATATGTATGGGCTGCTGTCCTCGAGTATGCACCCAACCACGTTAGGGATGATGTTTGATGCCTGTATTTGCTTATACGGAAATTTGCTCTTCTTTCTTGACTCAACTTGTATGAACTGGCAACTCCAATAAGTAGTGTAATAATTCATCATGGGTTAGCCCAATAACGTTCCTCTCACGGCTGGTTTACGTTATACGTTAAACTCCATCCATGAGTGGCAGAACCTTTTCCTTTTCAAGGGAAGAATAAATACACGATGACTAATTAGTATTTACTAGTGATTTCCATCTTTTAATATATTGTTAATTTTTTGGTTTAGGGAGAGGTACAGGCCCTATATAGAAAATTCATGTTATGATGTTTCGACTTTGTAAGTCGTGACTTATTCTAAACGTTCACATGAACAATTATAAATACGTTACATGTAGACTGGGGCCGATAGCGGTGATGAGAAAGGATGAGAATCCAATTTTTTAAGAAATATCAAACTAAAGATAACGACGCGGAAATGCATTATAGAGACAAGATTTTCCAAAACATGAGCTGCGATGCTTTAAAGAGAAACTTTTGCTGGGTCACTTTTGATTCTGATTGATAAACTTACATATCTTATACACCAAGTAATTTCCTCTTTTTTCCTGTTCTAATTCACTTTATTACCCATGTTCTTCTGCTACTCTTGCATAAATAAGTCAATCCGGAGGCCAATCCTTGCTGTTTAGCTATTCATATTTATGTGAGATGCAAGTTAAATATGAAAAGAAATTTTGAGAAGTGAACAGGATAGCCTTTTCCTTCTCCTCTTCAAGGAAGCATGTGGCGTCCACAATATATATAGCTTGCACCAGTATCTTTCAAAGAAAATTAATAAGTAAAGATCATTTTCATTCGATAAGAAGCATGATCCTAAAGTCTTGCAGGGTGTCTTTTTATAATTCTCCTTCGATTTAATGATTATAAGTATATAAAAATTATTATGCCTAGGTTTCTTGAACATAACTCATTAAGGTGACGAGGACTTGATTAATTGCCAAATAATGTATTAAAAAGTTGGCCACACGTTGATCAATTATTGGGAAGATAACAAAAATAATAAAATCGTAACATGTTTGCAAATCAAGTTTGGATAAATGTTACTTCCACCCAGTATATTTTTCCAAATTATAATATGCGTTTTCATGATTACTACATTTAAACCCCCTCCATTGAAAGCAGCAGACAAAGTGCCATGTTCATGAAAGCTTTATTTTATCTAACCATTTTCCGATTTGACGCATATGTCTCAGAGGTGGCTAAGCTCAACGCCAATGAATGGTACTTCTTCAGCTTCAGGGATCGAAAGTATGCTACTGGGTTCAGGACCAACCGAGCCACGACATCTGGGTATTGGAAAGCTACAGGGAAAGATCGCACAGTGCTTGACCCCACAACTCGCGAGATTGTGGGGATGAGAAAGACTCTAGTCTTCTATAGGAATAGAGCTCCCAATGGAATCAAAACTGGTTGGATCATGCATGAGTTTCGGCTCGAGACCCCACATATGCCGCCTAAGGTGCGCTTTCTTTATTGCACTCTCGGCCACAGTCCAACTCGAAAAATTATTCTCTACATGAAATGGTTTTATTCAATCACTGGAATCAGTAGTTTCTTTTGTACCTCCATGACAAGTCACAGTCTAAAATTGAAAACGATCAACCACCTTCTGCATGGATGGACACTGTGGAAGAGACAAAAGTTGGTCATACTTACCTTGTCTGGTTAGCTAGACATTAGTAAGTATCGTGTTGTCTTATAGGGAACTTAGAGGAAAGTGGTCATGCAAAGCTGTCCAGTGTCCACTTTGGACTGTTATGTATAGTTATCACATTAACTAGAGAGGTGAATAAAAGAGGAAACGTGGAAGGATAATGTGGTCAGGGAATAAATGTACATGTCCTGCATATCTATGGGTTAAGAGTGATGATAGACGAAATTTCCATCTCTTTATCTCGACAAAAGTGCATGCGTTGAAAAATTACCTATCTGATCTAAAGATTTAGCGTGTTGATATATATAATTTATAGTGTTACATGTTTCATTGGCTTACGAAGCCAAGAATTTGAATGATAATATCACAGGAGGACTGGGTGCTGTGTAGAGTATTCCACAAAAGTAAGGAACAGGACAGCGTGATGAAGCTCAGCCCACAACTTAGGTTCGGGACAGGAACAGTAGGTGTTCCTCCGAACTTGGCAACATCACCTAATTCTACTGACCAAAATCCAACTCGTGGATCGTACCAGCAAACAGTCTCGCTATCTTCAACCGCTACTCATCACCAGAGCTCTTTCTTAAGCCTACTTCAGCTTTCTCATCAGGAAAGGGACGTCTCCAACTCCATCCCAGACATCACCTCCAAATGGGACAATAATAAAGATTATGAGTTCTTGTGGAATGACTTGAACTTGGAAGAAAATAGCTTGGGAGATGGAGGTGTTTCCAACTTGGAGGACATGAGATTTGAGATCGATAATAGTATGGTTTTCCTATAAGAATAGTATTTGGCTTTGAAAAACATTTGACGGTGAATACCCATTTGTTGATCTATGTTGTAGTGTTTGGGTTTGTGGGACAAATCAAGAGCTTGGTCAGGAAAACAAAATAGTCTTTAGGAATTATTTATACATATATTTAATATATGCTAGCCTATGGTTGAGATTTAGTTTCTGTAAATATTATTGTCATCTGTACAATTAGGGAAAATTTTATATTAGTGTTATTCTTTATCAGCATGTATAGAAAGCAAGCTTTAATTTAATGGATTCTCTTTCTCAATTACTTTATGAAGACACAGTTGAATAATTCTCCATAATTTCACTAATCTTAAAATATTTATTATAAATTTAATTTAATCAATTTATTTGATTTTAATGATAAAATTATTATTAAATATTTGTATTTTATGAATAAATTAATTTTTTTATGATTATTCCAATAACATAATATTTAAAGATAATAAATTTAAATTAATCTCAATTTTATTTGCTTTTTAGATGTTTAATAGATAGTACATACAATGTATAAGGATTAAATCAACAAAAAGATCGTACTTATAAGAAAATTATTATAATTATTCGGCAAATTAAAGATGAATCAAACTTCAAATTTGTAAAAAATAAATTTACTATAACAACTAACATATAATATAAATTATTAAAAAATTAATATATATTTAAGAAATGAACTTGACTTCAACATACTTTGATTAGATATTAATTTAAATTTATTTTAAAATTATATAAAAGCAACTCCATAATATTCAAGTCCCACTAATTATGTGTTTATTATATATATATAAATACAAATATGTGAGGAATATTTAAGTAAAGATACTTATTATTTTTTATGCACATATCCAAAAGAATCAATATCTTGTTTGATCTTAATGGATATAAACTGCCTCATTTTTTATCCTTTATATCCATACAATATGTATATATACAATATTAAATCTACATATGCTTATTTATATAAATATTAAAAAAATATCTCTTTGTTAACTATATTGCACCAACCTTCAAAAGAATATAAAACTAACTCTTTTTGTAAAATTATACATATATCGTGCATTATGGTGAAAGTAACTAATTATAGTTAACATATTTATAAAAATTAAAATATAACACCTAAATTTTTTTGGATTTAAAAGAGAATTCTTTATTAACTATAGCAAAGCTATTAAAGTTACAAGAAGTTCCGGTTACAAAAGAGAATCAAGAAAAACAAGAACAAAAAGTTACAAGCAGCTCATTCTAAAAGTTCCATCCCATTTTCATATCAGTAGTAAGTTGATTATGTGTTGATTTAGCTAATCTCCCTTATCTAGTTGAGGTTGGCTTCAACTAGGTAGTGATTTTCAGTATCTTCCCCTTTATAAGATCTAAAATTCCTCTCTTTTCCACTATAACATAAATGAAATTTGGCGACAAAAAAAAATCTTCGCTAAAAGTCTTAAAATTGTCGCTAATAGTTATTAGCAATGATTTATATTCGTTGTCAAATTTTCGTAGTTAAAAACTATAGACGAAGTTTTTCACTAATCGTCGCTAATGATTTTTCCTACGCGTTATTTTCATAGCGATACATAGCTAAAAATTATTAGCTATATTTTTGAAAGCGCAATCAAAATTTTTTAGTTACCAAAGCTTTTTAGCTAGGTTTGGTAAAATGAAGTCAAATTTTTAATGTACATTTTAAGGAAATGATATACCATATTGAATTATAATTAATTGTGATTTTTTTAATCTATATCCTTTGGATATAATATTTGGGTTTTTTTAAATTTATTATACAAAAATAATTGATAATTTGATTGTGTACAAGATTTTGATTACTACTTCAATAATACTTATATAAAAAATTAATATAAAGATTAGTTTGCAAGACATAATATAAATCACTTAGCCTCATTTTCATCTTCACTGCTTACATAATTTGAGCCAAGTAATTTTTTGAGATACCTTTCATGCTTGGCTAACTTTTTATTAGTAGGTTGTAATTTAACTTATTTTTTTTCAAGACATTGAACGAATGTTGATCTTGATGAGGATGAAATAATTGGCTTACGACCAAACCCAAGACCTTTGATATATCCAGATCGTATACCAAGCACCTTATTGCAAATGTTTGCATCAACTCTTGCATCTTATTCTAAAATTGAATAAACAAAACTAATATTCAATGCAAATATTATTAGTTAGTACTACAAAAATAAATAAACTTAAATTTTAAATAATTTTTTATACTTACATAGTTATTTTCCGCTTCTTTAGACATCCACCCTTAACCTTTCTTATAGTGACTGAGTTTGTAGAGTGTGATCCTATCACACTCTTATCCATTTGGTTCCTTCTCACTTTTTAATGAAAAAATTACAATGCATAATAAATGAAAAAATTACAATTCACAATAAATGATATAGTGTTTATTGATATAATTATAACTTATAAATAAAGATCTTACATTTCGTACGACAACAAAAAACTTGGAGCCTTGGTTGTGATGAGTTTTCATTTTTCCTTTGTTCACAAGACCTTCTCATATTTTTCCTAAATAAAGAAAAAAGATAGTCATTAAATCATCTTACAAGATTAATGGAATTAAATGTGAAGGGAAAGAAGACAAATATATATGACTATTAGGAGAGGCCCAATAATCACATAAATTATTCCAATTTTCTAGAGACATCCATTCCAGGACATGTCTTCTTGCCTCCACATCAGAAAGAAAAGATTTCTAATACTGATGTAGCCTGTGACGACGATCCTTGGTCCTTTATTTCAACAATGAATTGACACAGTTTGAAACATGAGGGTTGTCGATATCGACAATATTTAATTTCACCTGTGAATAATAAATAAAATTGTAATTTATCTTAAAATAAGTGAAAAATATTGCATATAGTTAAATAAATTGAAAATTTACTGAAACTTTATCCAAAACATTCTCAAGCAAGTTGTCTTCCTTCAACTCCTTAGCATGCTTTATGCAAGGTAACTCTATTCTAGCAATTATCCTCAACTCACTAGACAATTTTGCTAATTGAATCTTATCTAGAGGAAAATCTTATGAAGTATCAATATATACTGACAATTTACTGTTCATTGCAACATTTATTCATTGCAAACCACAACCTTTACTTATGTCTCTACCTCTTTTTCTAAAGTTGATATTAGAAATTGACAACAAATGAATAATGATAAGAAATATGCATCAAACATATAAATATATATTTGATCATAATTACATTTGTAGGTGTTAAAGATTAGCAAACCTACAGATCCCTCTATACTAGTTGAGGTAGAATGAGGTTATTGCTGACTTGCTTTATTGGTGTATGAGGTTAATTGTTATTGTTGGCCAGGAATTGATTGATTAGGTTATTGTTGGGTAGGAATAACTTCGATATATGCCACCTTCTTCCCTAAGGAAATGATATACCATATCGAATTATAATTATTTGTGATATTTTTTATCTATATCCTTTGAATATAATATTTGGGTTTTTTTAAATTTATTATACAAAAAATTATACAAAAATAATTGATAATTTGTTTGTGTACAAGATTTCAATTACTACTTCAATAATACTTATATAAAAAATTAATATAAAGATTAGTTTACAAGACATAACACAAATCACTAAGCCTCATTTTCATCTTCACTGCTTACATAATTTGGGCCAAGTAATTTTTTGAGATACCTTTCATGCTTGGCTAACTTTTTTTTCAATGGGTTGTAATTTAACTTGTTTTATTTTTCAAGACTTTGAATGTATATTGATCTTAATAGGGATGAAATAATTGGCTTATGGTTATAAGACTTTTGATATATTTGGATCGTGTACCAGGCACCTTATTGCAAATGTCTTAAACATTTTCCTTATTTTCCTCAAACAACGACGTTTGCAACAACTCTTGCATCTTATTCTAAAATTGAATAAACAAAACTAATATTCAGTGCAAATATTATTAGTTAGTACTACAAAATAAATAAACTTAAAATTTAAATAATTTTTATACTTACATAGTTATTTTCCGCTTCTTCAGACATTCACCTTTAACCTTTCTTATAGTGAGTGAGTTTGTAGAGTATGATCCTATCACACTCTTGTACATTTAGTTCCTTTTCACTTTTTATGAAAAAATTACATTGCATAATAAATGAAAAAATTGCAATGCATAATAAATGATATAATGTTTATTGATATAATCATAACTTATAAACAAAGATCTTACGTATTCATTTCGTACGACAACAAAAATTTTGGAGCTTTGGTTATGATGAGTTTTCATTTTTCTTTTATTCACATGACCTTCTCATATTTTTTCCTAAATAAAGAAAAAAGATAGCCATTAAATCATCTAACAAGATTAATGGAATTAAATGTGAAGGGAAAGAAGACAAACATGACTATTAGGAGAGGCTCAATAATCACACAAATTATTCCAATTTTCTAGAGACATCCATTCAGGGACATGTCTTCTTACCTCCATATCAAAAGGAAAAGATTTGTAATACTGATGTAGCCTATAACGACGATCCTTAGTCCTTTATTTCAACAATGAAGTGACACAGTTTGAAACATTAGGGTTGTTAATATTGACAATAATTAATTTCACCTGTGAACAATAAGTAAAATTGTAATTTATCTTAAAATAATTGAAAAATATTGCATACAGTTAAATAAATTGAAAATTTACCAAAAGTTTATCCAAAACATTCTCAAGCAAGTTGTCTTCCTTCAACTCCTTAGCATGCTTTATGCAAGGTAATTCTGTTCTAGCAATTATCCCCAACTCACTAGACAATTTTACTGATTGAATCTTATCTAGAGGACAACCTTGTGAAGTATAAATATATACTGACAACTTACTGTTCATTGCAACATTTATTCTTTGCAACTCACAACTTTTACGCATGCCTCTACCTCTTTTTCTAAAGTTGATATTTGAACCTGACAACAAATGAATAATGATAAGAAAATATGCATCAAACATATAAATATATATTTGAGAATAATTATATTTGTAGGTGTTAAAGATTAGCAAACCTACATATCCCTTTGTATTGGTTAAGGTAGAATGAGGTTGTTGCTGGCTTGCTTCATTGGTGTATGAGGTTAATTGTTGTTGTTGGCCAAGAATTGATTGATCAGGTTGTTGTTGGGTAGGAATAACTTCGATACATGCCACCTTCTTCCCTAAGGAAATGATATACCATATTGAATTACAATTATTTGTGATATTTTTTTATCTATATCCTTTGTATATAATATTTGGGTTTTTAAAATTTTATTATACAAAAAATTATACAAAAATAATTGATAATTTGTTTGTGTACAAGATTTTAATTACTAATTTAATAATACTTATATTAAAAAAATTAATATAAAGATTAGTTTACAAGACATAATACAAATTACTTAGCCTCATTTTCATCTTCACTGCCTACATAATTTGGGCCAAGTAATTTTTTGAGATACCTTTATGCTTGGATAACTTTTTTTCAGTAGGTTGTAATTTAACTTGTTTTCTTTTTCAAGACGTTGAACGTATGCTGATCTTGATGAGGATGAAATAATTGGCTGACGGTCAAACCCAAGGCCTTTGATATATCTGGATCATGTACCAAGCACCATATTGAAAATGTCTTATACATTTGCGTCATTTTCCTCAAACAACGAAGTTTGCAGCAATTCTTACATCTTATTCTAAAATTGAATAAACAAAACTAATATTCAGTGCAAATATTATTAGTTAGTACTACAAAAATAAATAAACTTAAATTTTAAATAATTTTTTATACTTACATAGACATTTTTGTCCTTAGGGACAATTTTGTCTCTTTCTTATGGAATTGGGCAACATTTATTGCATTTTTGGTTTTTAAATAAATTATCGGTTAAGTTGCGCAATTTGATCAAGATAAAGATAATAAAGTGGCCCAATAAATGATCTAGATTAATGGGTCGAAGTTCGGGTAAAAAATGAGTCCCAATTAGTATAGACCGGGTCCATATTGACCTTATAATAGGAAAGCTCGATATGGAAGCTATATAAAGGTTAAGGTCTCCTGCAGTTGCTCATATCAATCATAAGCATAAGAAATCCCTAACCCGTTAGGGGAGCTTACGTATTGAGAAAACTGTAGAAAGACTTAGCCTGCATCTCGATGAGCACTTTCTATAAAGGTCTCAGGAGATTAGGAGACGTTTGGAGCTCGGAATCAGAGATGGAACTGAAATCTAGGTATTTCACATTATCTTCATTTTTAATTCTTTTATGTAGATCTGGGATACGTAATAAAACTTATAATACGTATTATATGTGGTATCAGAGCTGTTACGTGATCGAATTGTCAAAAATGAAGGCTTTTCAGGTTTTCCTCTCATTTAGTTTTCCTTAATTTTTATTCTTTTTTTTAGTTTTTTTAGTGTATAATTACATAAAGGTAGTATACATAAGGTTAGCTACAAAAAACGGGTCAAAAATGGACCAAACGAAACGAAAAACGAAGTTTTGAGATGCCAAAAATTGGCTCCGACGTCGGAGGAGGAAAGGAACGTCGGACGCGTGCAGCGCACACGCCCAACTCTGCTACAGTATATGGAAGCTTCCGTGTATAATCAGCACGTGCGCGCACGCGCGGTCCCACGCCACGTGCACCTACATGACTGTCCACGTCAGCAGCTGATCTCATGTTGACTTTAGCCTTATAGACTAGCTGCAGTATTTAAGAAAAACACAAAAATTCCAAATTTCCGGTAAGGATGCCCTGGGATGTTTTGGGTCAGTTTTCTTATTCGGGAAATTTATAAAGTAACTTTTTCCATTTTTCTAGATTTATTACATTAGTAATAAATTAAAGTTTAACTTCAGAAAAGGGAATTAAGGTATTCTGAATCCGATTTTGAATGACTTTTTCATGCTTTGGATATCGTATGAGGGAGATACATGAGGTTCTCATGTCTCTGGTCTCATCTTCGATGTTCGGGATTGCATGATGGTCAACAGGAAAAGGAATTGAGACATTCTGAAGAAATTTTTGAGTGAATTTTTGTGTAGTGAACTTGCCATAAGGGAGATACATGAGGTTGTTGTGTCTCAGGAGGTCGGTTCAATATCCGTTGATGCATGATAGTCACTCTGCTGAGATTTTTCTTCTACAAAAGTCTCAAATGAAGTTTTCTGAGAATGTCTTTAGCACGAGTGTGAGACAATGAGACTGTGCATTCGAATTTTACATTTATTGATGATACATTGTCACATACGGTATGCTCATAAAGAATGTGAGGATAACGTAAAGATGTATCCCTTATGTTTGTGGACTTTTTGAGTACTAATGAGACTGTAATCACCAAAGTGGCCTTTCAGGTCAGTATTTTGAATTGTTCTGCTTGTATGTTGGGGGATGTCTCTGATTTTATGTTTGGATGCTCTGCCCAAAGGCGTTGACCTTACATAACATTTTGAGATGTACATAAAAGCATTAGATGGAAAAAAACTATTGCTCAATTGATCTATCCACCCAATATTGGTAGTGTCATGAGAGTTAATAGTTTGTACTCTGATCGCTTTTATGTGTGGAAGTCTAATTACATATATTATCTATTCAGCCCAAAGGTGTTTCATAATATGTGTGATCAGATTTTCAGTAAAGAACTATTCAATGGCTTTAGTATCACTGTTATCTTACATTAGTGTTGATTTAAAGATTATCATCTTGAAGTCACCTTTTCAGTCAACAAAATTAGTGTAACCATTGAAACCCTATCTAGTTTCAATTAAAAGAAGTGGACAGAGGATGCATTGAAAGTTATGGAGATAGTTGTGGTTGATGTGGCCATATGGATAGGCCATCTCCACTTACATCCATGAGCTTAACAACTCATAAAGCAGCCTATAAAGTCTAGGATCGGTCTAACAGATTATATCTAACGACCATTAGGAAATCCAATCCTTACCAGCTATTTAGTGGACTTCTGGACACAGATATAGCGAAGGAGTTTTTTGATAATGTCTCTCAGAGGTACACAGTCTCATTTGGTATTGAGACAAGTGTTGGACTTCGATCTTTTAGTGATATTTAGAATTATAAAATGAAATTAAATGAGGAATTGGTGATTTTATTTTCATGTGCAAAGAAAAGAGAAATTCAAGAAATTGAAATGATATTTTGAGGTTAATGCATGAAATGAGTGTTTTGTATATGTATGTGTTGTGGGTGCTTTAATG
>JAOSBK010000009.1:12331225-12344024 GCA_027568895.1 Erythroxylum shatona | reverse complement strand
ATAAATTTACTATAACAACTAACATATGATATAAATTATTAAAAATTAATATATATTTAAGAAATTAATTTGGCTTCAACATACTTTGTTTAGATATTAATTTAAATTTATTTTAAAATTATATAAAAGCAACTCCACAATATTCAAGTCCCACTAATTATGTGTTTATTATATATATAAATACAAATATGTGAGGAATATTTAAATAAAGATACTTATTATTTTTTACGCCCATATCCAAAACAATCAAAATCTTTTTTGATCTTAATGGATATAAACTACCTCAATTTTTTATCCTTTATATCCCTACAATATGTATATATACAATATTAAATCTACATATGCTTATTTATATAAATATTAAAAAATTATCTCTTTGTTAATTATATTGCACCAACTTTCAAAAGAATATAAAACTAACACTTTTTGTAAAATTATACATATATCGTGCATTATAGTGAAGGTAACTAATTATAGTTAACATATTTATAAAAATTAAAATATAACATCAAATTTTTTTGGATTAAAAAGAGACTTCTTTATTGATTATAGCAAAGCTATTAAAGTTACAAGAAGTTCCAGTTACAAAAGAGAATCAAGAAAAACAAGAACAAAAAGTTACAAGCAGTTCATTCTAAAAGTTCCATCTCATTTTCTTATTAGTAGTAAGTTGATTATGTGCTGATTTTGCTACCATAATCTCCCTCATCTAGTTGAGGTTGGCTTCGAGAAGGTAGCGATTTTCAGTTTCTTCCCCTTTATAATGTCTAGAATTCCTCTCTTTCCACTATAACATAAATGAAATTTGGCGACAAAAAAAATCTTCACTAAAAGTCTTAAAATTGTCGCTAATAGTTATTAGCGATGATTTATATTCGTTGTCAAATCTTCATAGTTAAAAACTACAGACAAAGTTTTTCGCTAATCGTTGCTAATTATTTTTCCTACATGTTATTTTCATAACGATATGCTTAGTTTTTATAGCTAAAAATTATTAGCTACGTTTTCAAAACCGTAGTCAAAATTTTAAGCTACCAAAGGTTTTTAGCTAGGTTTGGTAAAATGAAGTCAAATTTTTAATGTACATTTTAAGGAAATCATACACCATATTGAATTATAATTATTTGTGATATTTTTATCTATATCCTTTGAATATAATATTTGGGATTTTTAAAATTTATTATACAAAAATAATTGAAAATTTGTTTGTGTACAAGATTTTAATTACTACTTCAATAATACTTATATAAAAAATTAATATAAAGATTAGTTTACAAGACATAATACAAATCACTTAGCCTCATTTTCATCTTCACTGCTTACATAATTTGGGCCAAGTAATTTTTTGAGATACCTTTCATGCTTGGCTAACTTTTTTCAGTAGGTTGTAATTTAACTTGTTCTCCTTTTCAAGACATTGAACATATGTTGATCTTGATGAAGATGAAATAATTGGCTTATGGTCAAACCCTACACCTTTGATATATCTAGATCGTGTACCAAGCACCTTATTGCAAATGTCTTATACATTTGCCTCATTTTCCTCAAACAATGATGTTTGCAGCAACTCTTACATCTTCTTCTAACATTGAATAAACAAAACTAATATTAAGTGTAAATGTTATTAGTTAGTACTACAAAAAATAAATAAACTTAAATTTTAAATAATCTTTTTTACTTACATAGCTATTTTCTGCTTCTTCAGACGTCCACCCTTAACCTTCCTTATAGTGAGTGGGTTTGTTGTCCATTTAGTTCCTTCTCACTTTTTTATGAAAAAATTACAATGCACAATAAATGATATAGTGTTTATTGATATAATTATAACTTATAAACAAAGATCTTACATATTCATTTCGTACGGCAACAAAAAATTTAGAGCCTTGGCTATGATGAGTTTTCATTTTTCCTTTGTTCACATGACCTTCTCATATTTTTTCCTAAATAAAGAAAAAAGATAGTCATTAAATCATTAAATCATCAAATAAGATTAATGTAATTAAATATTAAGGGAAAGAAGACAAACATGACTGTTAGGAGAGGCCCAATAATCACACAAATTATTCTAATATTCTAGAGACATCCATTCCAAGACACATCTTCTTGCCTCCACATCAGAAGGAAAAGATTTGTAATACTGATGTAGCCTATAACGATGATCCTTTGTCCTTTATTTCAACAATGAAGTGACACAGTTTGAAGCATTAAGGTTGTCGATATCGACAATATTTAATTTCACCTGTGAATAAGTACAATTGTAATTTATCTTAAAATAAGTGAAAAATATTGTATATAGTTAAATAAGTTAAAAATTTAGCGAAACTTTATCCAAAATATTCTCAAGCAAGTTGTCTTCCTTCAACTCCTTATCATGCTTTCTACTTGGTAATTATTTTCTAGCAATTATCCCCAACTCACTAAGCAACTTTGCTTATTGAATCTTATCTAAAGGACAACCTTATGAAGTATCAATATATACTGACAACTTACTGTTCATTGCAACATTTATTCGTTGCAACTCACAACCTTTACTTATGCCTCAACCTCTTTTTCTAAAGTTGATATTAGAACCCGGCAATAAATGAATAATGATAAGAAAATATGCATCAAACATATAAATATATATTTGAGCATAATTATATTTGTAGATGTTAAAGATTAGCAAACCTACAGATCCCTCTGTACTGGTTGAGGTAGAATGAGGTTGTTGCTGACTTGCTTCATTAGTGTATGAGGTTAATTGTTATTGTTGGCTAGGAATTGATTGATCAGGTTGGTGTTGGGTAGGAATAATTTCGATACATGCCACCTTCTCCCCTTTGTTTCTACCAGGTGCTATTATATTGGATATCTATAAAAAACATAAATTTTATTAACATTACAATACATCCAATCATCATTACAAACATACATTCAATCGTCAACAATTCGTATTAACATAACTCAATCATCAACAATCCATGTTAACATAACTCAAAGATCAACAATCTATACTAACATAACTCAAACATCAACAATACTCATTATCATAACTCATTCATCAACAATCCTCATTAATATAAATTAATCATCAACAATATACATTAACATAATTTAAACATCAACAATCTGCATGAGCATAACCCAATCATCAACAAATTGCATTAATATAACTCAAATATCAACAATACACATTAACATAAAAGTTGCTAACATTACATTTCAACCAATATAAAAAACACTTTTATTACCTTCAATGATCATGATCAAGATCTTGAAAATCATCATCATTGATTACTTTATGATTCAACTCTTCATCACCAAATTATCATAATTGCCATATAATTCATCCTTAATATAGTCTTCATCTCTTTCTATGATAAAATTAGCTTATACTTCAATTTCTTATAGTATATTAGGATCAACATCTCTCCTATAGAATGATGATATATCTTCATCTTCTATTTGTAGGGCTCCATTATTTAGCTCTAATTCAATCTCTTGATATACTTCATCACCATCTTCACTCACTATACCATTTTTCCTTTCACAAAAATTAAAGAGATTTCAATGATGAAACTTTTGAACAACTTTCCAATTGTTGGCTAATACAATGTTGTTAAGGTAGAATACTTGCTTCTCTTAAGTTGCAAGGACAAAAGGATTATTATCATTCCAATTATTACTAAAATTGATGTTAGTAATATTGCCATTCACTTTTATGTCACAAAGATTAAGCCATTTGCACGTAAATAGAATAACATTTTTATCCTTGATGTAATGCAACTATATTGTTTCTAAGATGACATCGTAGAATTCAATAAAATTGTTGTCATGTTATCCCTCAATAACAACCCCACAATTTTGGCTTTTAAGTCGACTGTTTTGATCTTTTATTTGAAGTCTAACTTTATTAACAATGCAATCTGAATATTTTTTACCATACATATGAGGCCCATTTTCCAAAACATATAATGTTATCATCACCTTTTGTAATTTACAATTATGTAGCCATATCATACATAGGACAAAATATAATTAGAAGTTAATCTGGACTACAAATTTCCATAAGTTCATAATATTCCATTAATAACTTGCTTGTGTCCCAAACCATGATGGAAACTTTAATCTTATGTCTTTCTTTAACATTAACAATCCCTTTGCTTTGAATCTCATATTTGTGCTATCTATTTTAAATAGTAAATAGATGTCAAAATATAAGTTGAATGCTATATTTAAATATGAAATAATTAATGAGAAGTAATATACATACACCATAGATAAATCAACTTCCTCATAATTGATCAAAATATACTAATGGTCAATTTCTAGTTCATCTTTGGTTAACTCTACATATTTTCCTATTTTAAGTGGCTTTACTTTTTAGGAGAAAATTAACAAGCCACCATCTTGATCAAAATTAAAGTTATATTCTTCTCTGTTAAATCTTGTCTCCACAACATTTAAGTACATTTAACAAAATGTCAAGTATTGTTTCGCTCTATAAGCCTTTGTAATAGACCTTCAAGTTGAGCTTTATTACGCACATAACATTTAAGAGAGCCTAAAAACCTAAACAAAATATAAAACATTAACAATTGTTACTAACTAATAATTTAAGAAAAAAAAGTAGAAGCTAATAAATTATCTTTCAATACGAAGTATCCATCGAAATTGAACCGGTCCATAAAGTTTTTCCTCATATGGTAAGTGAATTGTCAAATGCACCATAACATCAAAACAAGATAGGGGCAATACTAGTTCAAGCTTACATAGAATCAAAGCAATGTCTTTTTATTTTTTTGAACCTCTTCTACTTTCAATGTCTAGCAACATAATTGTCTAAAAAACTCACCCAATTGTCTTAAAGTTACAGACGTATCCTTTGGAAAACACCCATGTATTCTTATCGGAAGTAATCGTTTTAGAAGTACATAATACTCATTACTTTTCAACCCCGAAAATTTTCCCTCTTTGATATTGACACAACAAGTTGTTTATTGTGTCTAATTTCTATTGGCTTTACTTGTTCTCATATCGTGATTTTGGTTAAAAATTCTTGTGTTTTGATCCAAATAAGAGATGAATTAAGTGAAAATGGTGTGAATATTTCATGCATGTTAATTGGATTGTTTAGTGATTTTTTCATGAAAAATGAAACTTCACATAAATTTTTCATGAAAAGAAAAAAATAAAGAAAGGTGGCAAGTGAACTTGTCACCATTGTGGCAGTCATAATGGTGACTAAGCTTGTCACCATTGCGATAAGCTTTGTCACGATGATGATTATACTTGTCACCATCTTGATAAGTTAAGTCACGTTGGTGACTACACCACTAGCCCTCACTAAGATGACAAATATAGTCACCCATGTGAGTACTCATTTTCACTCACTTTAATTTTGATACGTGGAAACCATGGGGGTGACAGCTTGAAATCCTAAACCAGTCAAAACACAAATAGAAAGGGAATCGAGAGGTGGTGGCACATTCCCATATTCTACAGCCCATCATTGTTCACACCACATACTCATTTGGAGACAAAAATAGAGAGAAAGAAAGTAGGCAAAGAAAGGAGGAGAGAAAGCCGAGATTAATCAGGTGAGGTGAAAAAGAAGAATAGCATAAATGTGGAAGCAACATGAGCAATCAATCATCTGGGTGAGAAATAAGTAGAAGCAACAAGCGAGAGATAATACAAGAAGCTCGAGAGGGGTAGGAGATCACCACAACTCCTTCATTTGATTACTAGTTTGCTAATTTTGTTTATTATTTCTTTGTTGTTTGACTGAACTTACTCCTCTGTTTGTTATTTGATAGACTCATACTCTATTAGCTTTGATAGTTCATTTCAATTATTGACTTAGTTTATTGCTTTAGTACTTCTATTATACTGATAAAGATGGGATTTAACTATTTGAATATGATGATTCTTGTTATTTTTATAAAGGGCTGGTCTCTTTTTCTTGAGGATTAATGTAGTTATTTTACTCAAATTTGCATGATTAAGGGACTATGTTGTTGTCTTATGTTTGCTGTAGTTTCTAAACTAAATGGATGTAGTAGCATGGTCAAACTTTGTATCATTTTAGTATTAAACAAAGGATTGAGAGAAGAAGTTTAATATGGAACAAGAAACTATAGACGCTTAGGCTACGAATTAGATATATATTAACTTAAGTGGCAATTAGTAGTTGGGTTTCCATAATTAATTCGGATGATAACTTGTTGAATAGGAAAGTTAGTTTATTATTTGAGTTGATCTTAAATCCCAACAGTTAATTTTAGTGTGATGGCTACCCAATCATTTCCCTTTAGTCATTCATAAGAGATAAAATTAGTGAAATTAATTCTGAAGAGTTTCTCTCTTTGATTAATCTATTCGTTTTTGCTCCTAATTAATTGTGTTTACTTCTTAGTTTAATTTTATAATTTTCTTTAAGGCCTTCACTCAACAAATTGGTATAGAATGCTTAGGATTACATCTATTTTTATTTTTGTTCAAGGTTAATTTGAGTGGACCAATTACACCTCTTCAAGAGACAACCCTAAGTAATCAACTACAACTACCCTATATACTTGTAAGTAGGATGGATAAGGTAATTTTTACAACTTATTTAAGATATAACAAGTTTTTGGCGTCGATGCTAGGGAGATGTTTAGTGCTTACACTTAATTTATTTTTGATTGTTCTGTCAATTGTTTTGTTTATTTATGCATAATCTCAAAAAAGTAAACTTGTTCCCTTTATTAACAACGTACATCAAATAAGAGGACCTCCAAGGGACTTGGAAGATAATCGCAAGGGGTCTAAACTAGAAGATCAAGAGATGGGTGAAAGGTAACTAGTAATGTTAGAGTATGCCAGACCTATAATCTATACTATCACTTCATGCATTTGTCTGGGAGAGGCAGCCAAAAACTATGAATTGAAGAGCATCTACTACAACATGCTACCATCTTTCTATGGGGTTCCCAATAAAGACCCTTTAAACTTCTTTCATGAATTCTATACCACTCTCCATAGATTCCTATTCGATGGTCAACTCAGGATGACGTGCTTCCCATACACATTAAAGGATTAGGCCAAGACATGGTTGATGACTCTTCCATTCGGTTCATTGACAACAAGGGAGGAGGTGTACAAAAACTTAATGGGAAAGTTCTATTCCCACAAAAAGACTTATGAGTTGATGACAAATATAGCTACCTTCACTCAGATGGAGGGAGAGGCATTCCATAAGACGTGGGAATGCTTTGAACATCTGCTAATTTAGTGTCCACACTATCACTTTCCACTCCGTATAAAGAACTAGTTCTTTTATGATGGATTGATGCAATAGTGTCATCACACAGTGGACAATGCAGTAAGAGGACATGTGGGAGAGAAGGCAACCGAAGGAATGTACGAAATCTTTGAAATGTTGGGGTCCAATTCTCAACAAAAGAATGTGAGGGGAAGAAGAGCTAGAGTTTAAAAAGTGAGCTCAAATCAAGAGCTGTCTATGCAGTTACCTGAGTTAACAAGGCATGTAAAGATGTTAACTATAAGACTGCCCCAAAACGTTCCAAATCAAGATGTATGTGGTATATGTGGAACTTGTGGTCTTGGAGCTAAAGTTTATTCGTATTTTTGTGAGCCTTTTGTAGATAATCAAGAAGTAGTGAACTCACTCAAAGATTTTCAACCAAAGGAGCAAAATCATTCGTACTTAAACACCTATATCCCTGGTTAGAGAAACCATCATAATTTTTTATGGAAGACCAGAAATCCACCAGTACAGCGCCAACAGCAATACCAAAATTTCAGAGACCAAATTACTACCAAGGGCAATCTTCACTTTAAAATACACCAAGTAAGCCTTCTTTAAAGGGAAGCCTGAATGAGTTTATTTAGGTCACAATTCAAAATCAAGAAATGAATAATAAGAGATTCAATTCTCTGGAGGTGTCTATGAAGAAAATTAAGATCCAAGTAGGGCAACTCACTGTTCAAATGCATAACAATAAAAAGGGAAGTTTCCCAATCAACCCAAGAAAGCTCAAACTGTCAATATTCTGAGAAGTGGTAGAGTGATTGATAATCATATTGAGAACCCTACTAATCTGTTTGGTGGTAATCAAGAGGAGGAGAGCATTACCAACGAAAAGGGTGAGCAGAATGAAGAATGCAATAGGCACGAAAACTTTTCAAGTCATGTTCAAAAAGGCAAAAACTGGGGCATCCAACCGACTACAATGAAGGACCAAGAACATTCCACTACCATAAAGTATATACCCGAACATCTAAGGACATTCAAGTACATATCCTATGATAATGGTATGTTAGAGCAAAAACAAATCCAACTTTCACATGGCATCAACTGACTTAATTAAAAGTCATGAAAATTTAAAACCTTTCATTGCACTCATTCACGAAAGCTTACACTGTATTTTTACAAAATTTATACAAGTTCTAAAAAAACCTACAAAATACAAATTACAACTCTTCTGATGTTAGCTGATAGACCTCTGAGCCATAACTAGTCCAAAATGTTCCTCTGGTCCAGATTAAGAAACTAGGTCTCCTATCTCATACCTAAAAGGCCATGTTGCAATTTTTTTATGAATTTTGCAAACTCAATGAGTGAACCATCATTGATGATTTCACCCAGGTCGCATACACAAATCACATATTTCAAAAATATTCATTCAAAACATGTAAATTCCAAATACTCACATTAACATGGCATAACATATAATCACACATGTCATATAGTCAGATAGTTCATATCGATTTATCATTTATTTCAGTTTTGCAAATCATTCAATGAATTTCAATCATATATGAATGCTATATGTATGAGACTCACGTTCACTCTTATTGTCGCGATTGAGTGCCTATCATATATTTATACAAATACTAGCCCATAGGGCTCAGTCAGAACAGAATCACAGAGCATAATTTTACGTGTAGAATCAGAATCATGGAGCAAAGCCTTACGTGTAAGCGTTGTCATACTAGTTACTCTAGTCATAACGCCTTTATCTAAGCATGCATTTTATGAAATGAACCAAATACAAAATATGCCATGTACAACAGTCATATACAATGCATAGTCAGAAATCTCATGGGCATTGGACCAAAGTCTGGCATTCAACTTTTGTTGAGAATTCATATATCATTCAAAACTCAAATACACATAAAACACTTCCAAGACATTCCGCCTTTAAGTCCGGAAATCATAAACAAATCATAAATATTTAATATTTGGAAATTAAACAAATACAATCAATCCTAGGAAAATCATCTAGGTTAATTCACAGTATGCTCCAATATGCTATTGTCTGGATGGTCCGGCAATGTCTGACTAACGTCCAATATGCTCCTTTATATCATGTCAAAAACATTTACAAATGTAACACTTTTTCAAAAATGTATAAATACTTCCTTATGCACATCTATGTATATCAAAAATGCACAATGCATTTTAAATGACAAATCCGGGTATCTTATCGAATTCGTATCACCAAATCATTTAGATATCAAAGCCCTCACAAATAATTTACATTACAAGAAAAGTCACAGCCATGCACACAAAACTCACGACTGTGTAGTCCAAATTAATTTAGTGATGGGCGTGATGACTTAACTCATACCCGTGCATGTCCACAGATCAAGAGTGTGAGATCTCAACTCACGCCCGTGCAGATTAAATGACCATTTTCATATATTTTTTTTGTAACAACATACTTTTGGGTCAACTTGCAACATCATTTTGACAATGTAAATGACACAATTAGGAAATATTTTCTTCTAGTCAATTATTCTCCAATTTCTTAAATATTTAATGATACGAAGACCATTCATGATTTAGTATTTCCAAAGCTATACTCAATTTACTTTGGACTATTCTTAAAACATAACTGTACTCTATATTCAATTTCAAGTTAGATTTTTTAGTTCTTAATGATAGAATTAAAATTCTATCTCTTTAGACAATTTGTATCCCTACGGCTCTAGTTCATTTCAAATCAAGAATCATTCCATTTAAAAACCTATAGATCAAAATATTCTCAAAATACCGAAGTATGTTTAGTAAAATCATTCTAGTTATCATACTTCAATACAGTCAACATTTTCATCTTAAATTAATCAATCAATCCATTTCAGATGACTATCATTTTTGGTGGAAATGAAGATCAATGTCTTAGGAGTCTCTTAGTTTAAGAATCAAGTTATTTGAATATCGGATGAAGAAGTTATAATAAAAATACTGAAGGATTTTCAAAAAAATAACTTCTAGCACGATCGAGAGTTTCACCTTCGGGTCACAATCGTGTGTCTGAGATCACCAACTCACCTGCAAAGTTGTGATCACTCATAAACACAATTGTGAGATTACACTTTGAGTTGTAATCGTGACTTCAGACATCCAAAACCAGTTCATTTCTTTCCCTTATCTCACAACCGCAATTATTAACAATGAAGTCATGATTATGTTGAAGCACGATTGCGCTTCCTCCTCTTCTTCACCGATTATTACTCTTCTTCTTCTCCTTCCATTTTTCTTTCATTTCTAGATTTACACAGTTCTGAATCATCTATACTACATTTCTAACTCCAATACAAACTCTAAACAAATCAGATTCAAACACCAAAAATCTAAAACTTTATATTCACTTCCTCTCTCTACTGTAATTTTCCAAAATTTTACTCTTACTTCAATCTTCTTCAATCATCATAAATAAAACTTAAACTAATTCTTTTAACTAAATTTTTAGCTCATCAGTATAAAATAATTCAAAAACTCCATATTTAACACAAACACAAAAATCCCATCTCATATATGCAAATTCTTACTTCTGCATTTTGTTTCACTTTCTACTTCCATCTTATGCAAAAAAAAATTTCCATTTTGTCTAAATCTTTCATTTCATCATAACAACTTATCAATTCATCAACTCTATATTACAACCTCACAAAAACTGCATTTCATATTAGTAAACTCATTTAGATTCATTTCCACAAATTCATGCATGAACAATAAAATCAACATATTTAGATTTCTCTAAACCAAAGAAAAGTTTTTATTTCTATATCAACTTTCCAGCACTTTTGCATATTCAAAACAAAACCTATTTCATATTCGTATTTCACAAATCATTCATCTAATTCATTCATCACTGAACTACACTCCTCAAACAATCATGAATAAATTTATATGCAGAATCAACGACAATAAAACATCATCAAATTCACTTACTTGATCTAGCAATTACTTCCTGCAATAAGAGGGAATCAAGTGTACAAAAAGCATAACAATTCGCTATTCGGTGCTGAGTGTTTTTTCACAGTGAAGAACACTAGCTACAGTAAACTTCCCTAACTCAACACATCAGAATACATGTATGCATTTCATATCTTTCACATGTCACTATTCGCGTGAGCCAATTGTCACTAACTTATTCAGTCTACGTGTCACAATATAAGTGGTCCATTATTTCTAGCCCAAAAATACTCCAAATTCTAAAAATTTTCTAAAATTCACCAAAAATTCTGAAATAATCATAATATGCTCCAAATAAATTTTCACCACAAATAATTCACAATTCACATCTTAAGTGCATTTATAACTCAGTTAAACTTGAAAATTGTCAATGAATGCATGTACAATCATATTCATGTGCAATAATCAAAATTCTCATGTATGTGCAAAAATGTGCAAAGCATAATATGCATTTACTAGTTTCTCATTAATTTCTCATATTTCACTATTCTCGCCTTAACATGAGTAACAGGATGTTACAATTCTCCCCTCCTAACAAAAATTTTGTCCTCGAAATTCTTACCTAAATGGTCAAATAGGTAGGGGTACTGATTCCTCATATGCTCCTCCGTATCCCATGTGGCTTCTTCACTCGAATGATTCCTCCAAAGGACTTTCACCATTGGGATCACTCGGTTCCTCAATTGCTTATTTTGATATCCAATTATATTAACTAGTTCTTCAACATAACTCAAATTACTAGAGACTTCAATCTCCTGAGTAGGTATCACATGAGTTGGATCCGATCGATATAGCCTAAGCATACTCACATGAAACACATTATTTATCTGAGCCATTTCAGAAGGTAAGGCTAACTTATAAGCCAATGGTTTAATTCTTTCGATTACCTCGGACTTAGCTTATCCTTCTTGATGAACCTCAGTATACTGCGCCAAGGTGATACTCTAAAAATACTTTGTCTCCCACCTGATACTCCATATCTCTCTTATGTTGATCCACGTAGCTTTTCTATCTATCTTGTGCTATTTTAATTCTAATGTGGATCAATTTTACCTTATCAATAGTGTCCTGAATCAATTCTGGACCTTCGATAATCCTTAGACCCCCTCCATCCCAATATAAAGGCAAACGACACTTTCTACCGTACAATGCCTCATATGGAGCCATACTGATACTGCTGTGATACTGATTATATTGGATCAGGAAAAAAAAGCATACCATATTTGGAGAAATGGTAGATTTAAAACCTTTTTAGAAATCTTATTTGCAGTGGAAGGAATATATCCAAATCATCATGCCAATCTATACATGATATGGTATAAGGATAATATTAAGCATAAACAAGATAGTGATATTACCGATTCCTTCGTTATAGCTTTAATTCCTCGCTATGCTATCCTTTCCATCTTCTTGTATCCAAAGTCTTTGCTTTTGAATCCTTTTCTTTGTCAATCTATCCTCTCCTTATTGTTGCATCCTCAACCAATTTGATTTACCTCTTGTTCTTCCAGGACAACTTGGTTAACAAAATCCTTTGGTGGGAAAGGAGAA
>JAOSBK010000009.1:12296207-12318274 GCA_027568895.1 Erythroxylum shatona | reverse complement strand
ATAAATAATATTGAATAGTTATTAAACAAATAAGATTAAAAAATTGTATTTTAAAAAATAATTATTAAAATTAAAAATTATTAAATTATAATGATTTTCAAAAAAAATAGAAATAATAATAAAAACGTCGCGAAACACATTCCGCAATGTTTCCAAAAAAAACATCGCGAATTCCTTCACATTCTGCGACGTTTTAAAAACGTCGCCGAATGTCCAAACTTTTAGTGACGTTTTTATAAACATCGTGGAATGTCAGTATTTTCCGTGACGTTTTACATAAAACGTCACAGAAACCTTTTGCCTACACCATATTCCGCTACGTTTTTATGATGTTTTTTAAAAAGTCGCAGAATACACTTTGCAACGTTTTTGGACATTCTGTGACGTTTTAAAAACGTCGCAAAATGCCTTATTTTCTTGTAGTGATTTTTCTGATGTTATAGTACATTTGACAATTCATTTAACATATGAGGCAAAACTTGTACTTTTTTCTAAAGTTATTAGTTAGTAACAATTGCTAATGTACCGTAGTGTTTGTTTCGGTTTTTATTCTCTCTTAAACGCTATGTATGTAATAGAGCTTGACCTAAAAGGTCTATTATAAAGGCTTATATAGCAAATGAATGTTTGACATTTGTTCGATGTACTTAAATAACGTGAAGACAAGATTTAATAAACAAAAACGTAACTTTGATTTTGATTAAGATAGTGGATTGTCAGTTTTCTCCCAAAAAGTAAGGTCATTTGGTGTCAAGAAATATTTGGAGTTAACTAAAGACAAACTTGAAATTAGCCATTAGTATATTTTGAACAATTGCAAGGAAGTCGATATATTTATGGAGTATGTATATTACTTTTGATTCAAATTTTCATATTTAAATTTTGTGGTTAAATATATAGTTCCTGATCCGTATTTACCTCTTTAAATAGAGAGCAGAAAGATTTGATTATAAGCAAAGGGATCATTAATGTTAAAGAAATACATAAGATTAAGTTTCCATCATAGTTTAGGACTCTAGTAAGTTTCTATCTTATATTATGAACGTATGACAATTTGTATGTCATTTTAACTTTTAATTATATTTTATCCTACAGATGATAGGGTTACATAACCATAACATGTAAGAGGTGAGAATAATATTATATGCTTTGACATATAGCCTTATACGTGTGGCAAAAAAGATCAGGTTATATTGTTATAGAGTTAGATTCCACATACAAGATTGAGACAGTCGATTTAAAAACCAAAATTATGGGTTTGATGTTGAGGGATGCCATGATGGCGATTTTATTGGCTTCTACAATGTCATCTTAGAAATAATATAGTTGCATTACATCAAGGATAAAAAGGTTGTTCTATTTAAGTGCAAATGGTTAATGTTGGTGACATAAAAGTAAATAACAATATTACTTACATTGCAAGTCAAGTGAAACAAGTTTTCTACCTCAACGATACTGTATTGGGCAATGATTGGAAGGTTGCTCAAAAGTTTCAATACTGAAATCTCTTTGATTTTTTGAAAAGGATAATGGTATAATGAGTAAAGATGGCGATTAAGTATATCAAGAGATTGAATCAGAGATGAATAATGAAGCCATTCAAATAGAAGATGCAGATATATCATCATTCCATAGGAGAGAGGTTGATCCTAATATAGTACAAGTGGATGAAGTAAAATTCAATCTTGTCGTAGAAAGAGATGAAGACTATATTGAGGATGAATTATATGACAATGATGATACTTTGACCAAATATATTAGTGATGAAGACTCGAATCATAATGTAATTAATGATGATTATTTTTAAGATTTTGATCATGATAATTGAAGGTAATAAAATTGTTGCTTATATAGTTTAAAATGTATGGTTGATGTTTGAGTTATGTTAATGCGTATTATTGATATTTTACTTATTTTAATGCTTATTGTTGATGTTTGACTTATGTTTATGTGTATTGTTGATGTTTAAGTTATATTGATGTGTATTATTGATGTTTAAGTTATGTTAATGCAGAATATTGTTGTTTGAGTTATAGATATGTGTATTATTAGTATTTGAGATATGCTAATGTGGAATGTTGACGTTTGAGTTATGTTTATACAGAATGTTGATGTTTGAGTTATGGTTATGCGTATTGTTGATGTTTGATTTATGTTAATGCAAAATGTTGTTGTTTGGGTTATGTTAATGTAAATAGTTGATGTTTGAGTTACAGTTATACATATTGTTGATGTTTGAGTTATGTTAACGTGGAATGTTGTTGTTTGAGTTATGTTTATATGGATTTTTGATGTTTGAGTTATGTTTATTCATATTGTTGATTTTTGAGTTACATTAATGCAGAATGTTAATGTTTCAAATATGTTTATGCGGAATGTTGATGTTTGACTTATGTTAATGCAGAAAGAGACAAGCATGATTGGTGTTTTCATTAATTTATTTCAAGTATCTCATTAGTTTTGATGAATGAAAGTGCCCACTTTATGCATTTTTTACAACTACTCGAGCTTTGAGCCTAAGAGCATTCTTCACATATGCGCTCACATATATCCTTTTTGTTGTAAGTTATGAAAGATAACTTATTTATGCTAGAACTTGCTTTTGAATACAATTTGAGACCACATTTTTTATTAATTTGTGTATAAAGATGATGAGGGTATTTAGGATAACCATTTTTTACCTAAACAAGCCTACCTTAATTTTAATCCCTAGAAAAACAATTTAAGTCTTACCTTTTCTTTTCTTGCATAATAACCTTGTTACAAGCCAACTTTACCCTTTTTGTTGTTGATATCCTTAATGATTTTGAACTTCTAAATTGAAGGAATTGTATCAAGCTTATTTACATAAAATTTTGACTATTTTATGAAAAGTAAATTAGATTATTTAATTGGCATTGTTTTGTTTTTTTTATAGAATGGGGGAGAAGTATTAAAAAAGAAAAAAACTAATCTTGATATTTTGTTCGAAAAAACAAAAGACAAAAGAAAAAAGAAAAAAAGAAAAAAAAAGGATTGAACGGGATGTCATTTAAATCAGAAGAATTTTGGATTGATTTAAGTTTAAACTTGTATGGATAAGTTTGTATGATATCATTTAATTTACTTAACCCAAAAAGCTTCTTTTTGACATACCTTACATAATCCAAGTTACAACCCTTATAAAGTCCCTGTGATTTATGGATTAAGTTTATTTTTGTTAGTGGCAGAGATATGATTCTTAAACAAGCTAATGGAAACAACTCACTATGTTTTGATTTGAGAGCTTAATGAACCCTAAAAACTTTCAGTGTATAGAGTGGAATCCTTGTAAGGATGTCAAGTCTTGTTTCATTTGATTTTGATGGAATTGATGAGATGCTATATTTTAACAATATGTCCTATAAGTGCTTCTTCTCTCGATTGTTATTTTATCTTAAACCTTCAATATGAATTAGCTTTTGGATATTTCTGGATAACATAAAAGGAGATGATAGGTTGTTATGAAGGTAATTGATGTATTGAATTAATGTTTGCTTGAGGACAAGCAAAAGCTCGATGTAGGTGAATTTGATAAGATGTTATCTTGATATATTAATTGATATTACTTTGTTTTGGATTTATTTTGGTGCTTAAATATTAAAATGAATATTTTTATATTAGGAGATTAAAAGTGGATATTACATCAAATTGGGACATTATTGATCATAATCACGAATTTTAGATGAAGCGAAGAGGTTGGATAAGACTGATCACTTGAAGAGTTGGATTTTAACTAGGAAACTTCTTTCTATCCCTATCATGTAAGAATTTGAATTTGATTTTTTTCAAATAGACATCTTTGCAAGGTAGATTTAAATTAGGATTGGATCAGGTATTGGCTTAGGACAAAATGAAACCTCACTTGAGAGGTATTGGCTTCTGGCAGTAGCTTGAAGGTAAAAGGCAACTACCATCTCTAGGAAATAACCTAACAATTAATCAAATTACGACTCATGAAGATGAAGAGGCCAAAGATCTAAGAGCCTTATCTCAAATTCATACTGCTACCTCTGAATCAATTTTTTTAAAATTATAGGTTGTGAAATAGTCAAGGAAACTTAGGACACACTAAAAGATCTCTATCATGGCAATGATAGAACAAGGCGGATGTAAGTGTCAAATCTCACAAGAGATTTTGAGATTCTAAAATGGAAGAAAAGTAGACTCTACAGGAGTTTTCTGACAGGCTAATGATGGTGATAAAAAGTTAAATTAATGGGAGAAGATTTACGTGACAGCAAGATCATAGAGAAAGTTCTTGCAAGCTTGCTTGAAAGAATTGAGGTAGAAATTTCATTTCTAGAAAATTTAAGAGATATCATTCAAATGCCCTGCATGCTCAGGATCAAAGAAGAATGTTGAGAAAAGAAGGAACTCAACAGGTAGTTGAGAGGACTTATCTAGAAAGAGCCTCATCTTCAAAAGGAAAAGCTCAATATCAATGTGATATTTGCAAGAAACCTAGTTATGATGAAGAAACCTGTTGGCACAAGGGAAAGCCTCAGAATTTCAAGTACAAGAAGTTCAGGCATATACAAAGGAATTACAAAAATAAGACTGAAGAAAGTGTCAATTTGGCATATGTTGATGAAGAAAAAGAAAATTTGTTTTAATATTGGTAAAAAGCGCATCAAGAAGCAGTTTTAAGAGATAAGTGCTCCAACCATTGAAGGTGATGGGAAGAACATCATTAGGTTTAAGAAATCTTACAACTTTGCATCAATAGGGAATGTTAGAAAATGATTCAAAATTGTTAAAAATGTTGTCCTATTTTTTATAAGTTATCAAGTTTGTTTAGAATGTTTCCTTTATTTTAGGTATTTAAACTTTTAAATTGTTTATTTGTTTAGTTAATCTTTACCGAGATATTTACTAAATTTGTTATTTCATTGTCTAAATATTTAAGCCTTTAACTTTAATATAAATTATATCCATCAATAAATTGCATCTTACATTACCTCTTTTTTACTCTATTTTTTTGTTAATTTCTGCAATTATGGCATAGAGGAGGATAGGTTTGGTTTGGAAGCATAAATTTTTTCTCTTCGGAAAACAATATAAAAGATAACGGTACACACACACAAACTTATGCCCTGTTTGGCAAATAACGGATTGTATTAGATGTTAGCTGATTCTATCAGCAGTTAGTTGATAGTTGATTATATCAGCTGATTTGACCAGCGGATAATATCAACTATTTATTAAAGATGTTTGGTAAAATTAGCTATTTAGTATTAGTTGTTGATGTATAAAATAACTTATGAGGGCATGATTTAAAAAATATAAGGGAATAAATATTATATTTCTTAGTATTTCGTTGAATATTCTTATAAGAATTTATATTTAGATATTTAATTTTACAAAAATTAATTTTATAAATTTAATAATAATAATAATAATAATAATAATAATAATAATAATAATAATAATAATAATCCAATGTTAAATTCTTTATTAATATGAATGATCTAGCGAACTATATCATATTAGTATTTTTATACAATATGTATGAATTTTATTATTTAATAAATTAAAAATATCTATAATTATAGTATGACACAAATATGATATATAGTAGTTATATACTAAAATATTAATTTGATTTGATTATTTATGTTTAAAAACTTAATATTATGGTATTTTAAATGTAAATTCATATTATAAAATTAAATAAATATTTAAAAGTTTAATTAATCCCTTTATTATATTCTTCTAAACTTAACAACATAATTGTACGATATAAAAAAGTCAACTTTAAAAACATACAAAACAAAAGTAGAGAATAAGGTGGATGATAATACTATCATTAAACAAACAACTAACTTCAAAAGTTCCTCCTATGAAATTTTTATAAATCAACTTATTATGATTAAATAAACTAATCAATAAGTCATTCACTAAATATATCAATAATTTTTTAAATACATCAATAATTTTTTAAGATGATAAAAAAAATAAATTTTAGTCAACAAATTTAAAAAAAACAACTGATAAATTTATTGCTGAGCCTCTTTTAACTGTTTCTAGTCCCAACTGTTACGAAACTATCATGCCTACTACTACTGCTACCTATATACTGACACTAGTCGTTACTGTTTTTAGCTTCTTACGGGAAAAGAGATCATTTTGGCGAGATTTCAGGACTAGCCTGGGGTGTTACTTGAATCAGGTAAAGAAAAACAAAAAAAAAAAAGGGCTTTCTACATTGTACATCACCTTAGACCATGTATAGCGTTAGAGTGGGCCTAGCTACTTTGTCATATAAGTAGATCGAGGACCACCCCACCCCTTTGCTTTGATGCCCCTGTCAAACGCACGAACTGATGACCTGGTCTGTTCTGCTCTGCTCTGCTCTTTCGCCTGATCGGCACTGAATTCCCAACAATCAAAGCTTTCAACTTCCAGTTAACCTGAAACCCCCTAACCCAATACGTGTTTGTTTCTACCAATGGTTGTGTATTGAATTCACGTAGGTTCTGAGACGAGAAGGATGTATGTCTGGCCTTGAAACCGAAAGCTCCAACAAAGAAAGATAGACGACATTGCTTCTCTACGACTAATGGTTATGTACATTATAAAAATGGAGACCCAAAAGCTGACAATTTTAAAACGCACTGCGCTGATAGGAGGTACGTAGAGTGCGTGACATCCCATATGTAGTCGTCGGAGTTGCGTAACAGTGCACGTGTCAAATAATAAACTGCCTACAGCAACACGTCGAGACACGAAAAGCTTCTTCGTCGTCGTCGTCAATGTTCATTTCAACCCAACGTAACCAGAACCTGAAGCTATGATCAACAGCTGAAATCCCGCGGCAATACAATACTAGACTAGGGTAGAGTCTTAGACATATTTGAGATCAAGCAGGATCTACGTTTGGATTGGAGGAATAGGGATTAGACAAACGCACTCTAGTTGAATCTGTCTTAAATTAAGAAATTTGATTAAGATTAACTACATGAAAAAGAAATTGTCAGATAACGCTTCCAAGATTAAAAATATTTTTTACATTAGTTTTTTTAAATAAAATTAAAAAAGAGTATACAATAATGTGAAAAGATGACATCCTATTAATCATTTTCAGCTAGCAGAATTCTTGGCGATGGGACCGTGGGCAGAATCCCAGTCTCGTACCAATCTACAGATAATTCTAGGTGACAAGACAAGACAAGACGTGTCATCTCTGATTGTTTATTAAATATAAAGGAATAAGTAGTCCAACCGTTAAATATGGAAGGGCCGGTGTAATAAGTGTATTAAATTTTATATAAAATAGAGTTGAAATTAAATTAAAACAAAAAAAATTTTGGTGCCAGAGCCAGACCCACCAGAACCCTTATGGCTAACAATTCCATGGTCCTAAATTCAAAAAGAAAATTTGATAGAAACAAAACAACGATCCAGTACGGTTCGGACACCTCGAGGCGTGGTGGATCCCAGCGTTCAGGCTACGACGCGTGGCAAATGCATGCATGTGGACTTTGAAGACGAGGGGAATTATGTCAAGTGTACTGTAGCCGACATAAGCAACAGATAAGCACGTGAGGCTCTTACTGTCAGTGCTCTTGGTCAAATCCAACGTCTTATCAGATTGACCACCTTTCGTACCGGTGCCACTGATTCCAGTGGATCTCCGCCCCGGAGCTATTTTATTTATAACGTTATCTAGGCTTTACTTTTGTCCAACTCTTTTCTTTTTCACACTCAAACAAAAGCAATTGTGGAAATAAAATTTTTATATTATTTTAATTTAACAAAAAAAATCTCTGCAGTAGTACTTGATTTGCTCCGTCAGGTAGCAGACCAAACATGTGCTTTGACCGCCAAAAGACATAAAGCATGCATTCACAAGATAGGGGAGTCAGGGGGGACATTATTCCCAGTAATCTAAACAAGGTCCATTAAAATGATGATAAATTACCTGCCTATGTTGAAGAAAATTATAACATAAATGCAATGTTGAAATATATCCAAGTAAATTTCACTCTCCTCCTAGTAGGGTTAAAAAAGAATTTTCAATAAATTTAAGAAAAATATTCCAGAGTTCTAACATGAACCGACCCAAATTTGATTTAGAAAACTAAATTCTCAACTTTAATTTAAAAAGCTTGAAATTTTATTTCAAAAACCCAAATTTAATTAAATTTAAAACCATACATAAATGTATAAAAAATTTGGAGATTGATTCATTGTCATCTCCAGCCTTTAGATTATTTTTATTTAAATATTTAATTAATTAAATTATTTATTTATATATAATTAATTTAGGAATTATTGAATATAAGAATGATTTGGTAATTATGCATTTAAAAATATCAATCACATTTTTTCGTTACAAACTATATATACAAATAATTGAAGCGTGAAACCTGACCTTTCAGTAACTCTTTTCGTGAATTATGTTGTGAAAGTAATTCCATATGAAAGGACACAAGCAAAACAAGTTTTTTTATTTAACTTAAACCAAACTCTAAATGTTGGATATTGATTAAAAAAATTTTTGACTTGGTCTTTGTTTAAAGATAAATTTTGTTATACATTAAGATTGGGAGTAGTCAGATGGAATAGTAAAGATAAGATTTTTTTGATAGTGGAGTAGTAAAACTAAGATTTATTATCTGTTAGAAGATAAGATTTTACTTGTTAAGATAAAGTTATTATGTGCTAGAATTTAAACTTCATTGTAAAAGTCTATATAAAGGCATCAGTTTCATAATTAAAAGTAGCAACAGTGAAGACTAGCAATTTATGTCAATCAATTACTGTTTATTATTCTTCAACCTCCCAATCTATAGTTCAAAAAAATGATTTTTACTATTCTTTAATTATCTATTGAGTTTCCAAACTCACTCTGTTTATTAAAAAAAAGGAAAGTCTATTTACTTCAATTTCAATTTCTATTTCTAGTACCTTAAGGAAAAAGTAGTGTGCAAGAGAAAGGAAAGGTTGAGAGGAAGCCATGGCATCAAACAATTTTTCTCTTCTATTTCCTATTTTCAATGGAGAACACTATCAATCATAGGCCATCAAAATGAAATCCTATTTGAAAGCCTTGAGTTTGTGGGAGGTTGCTAAGAGTGATTTTAATCCTATTCCACTTCTAAAAAATCCCACACTAACTCAAATGAAAAAAGCATGATGAAGAAGTAGTAAGGAAAATAAAAGTTATTTCTTGTATACATTCAGGCATGTTAAAGGGAACTTTTACAAGCATAATGGCCTGTGAATCGCCTAAAGAAGCATGGGAAAAACTCAAGGAAGAGTTTGAAGGCAACGAGCAAACAAAAATGATGCAAATCTTGAATCTGAAAAGAGAATTTGAGATGTTAAGGATGAAGAAATATGAAAGTGCCTAGGAATATGCAATTAACTCATGTCTATTGCCAATTAAATCAAATTACGTGGTGAAGAATTTCCAATCAATGACTAGTAGATAAGCTTCTAGTGACCCTTCCTGAAAGGTATAAACCAAAATCTCATTACTTAAAGGTTCTAAAGATCTATCAAAAATAACCTTTGTAGAGTTACTAATTGCCCTTCAAGCCATGGACCAATGAAGAATGATGAGAGATGAGAAAACTGAAGATAAATTTGATAGAGCTTATTTAGCCAAGACTTCATCTTCAAAGGGAAAAGGCCAAGTTGTTCAATGTAGCAATTGCAAAAAGCTTGGTCACGAAGAGAAAGATTATAGGCACAAGGGCAAGCCACAATGTTTCAAGTGTAACATATTTGGGCACATACAAAACAATTGCAAACTTGAAGATGACAAATAAATATGGTGTAAGAGACAAAGAAGAAGCTCTATTTTAGAGTCATTATCTAGCTGGTGGAGATGTGCACTATAGAGAAAAGTGCTCTAACAATTGAAGGTTGATGATGATGATGATAAGTGCTTCACATTTGAAAAGAAGTGCTTCACAATTTATTTGCAGAAAAGTGCTCCATGTATGTAATTTTAAATCAAGGGAGAGTGTTGAATATTGACTTAAAATTTGTTTTGACTTTGTCTTTGTTTAAAGATAAAATTTGTTATCTATTGGGATTGGAAGTAGTAAGATAGAGTAGTAAAGATAAAAATTATCTAATAATAAAGTAATAAAGATAAGATTTGTTATCTGTTAGAAAATAAAATTTTATCTGTTAGGATTTAAACTTCATTATAAAAGCCTATATAAAGGCATCACTTTCATAATAAAAAGTAGCAGCAGTAATGATTGGCAATTTGTGTCAATCAATTGTTATTCATTATTCTTCTCTTCCCCTCTTTCCCTAACAGTAAATTGACGGAGAAAAAATTCTAAAATATATATATATTGCTTAATAAACTGACAAATTATAATCTTTTCTTGTGAATCCTCTCATCTTCTTTCAAATGAAAATATTTTGTTTCAAAGTGTTTATTAAATTAATTATATATTGCATAATTAATATTTCTTTAATCGAGAGAAATATAATTGTTTTAGTAGAAAAAATCACAGTACAGTAAGATAAAGACAAAATTTGGCATAATAATCTTCCAGATAATCTAAAATAGAGTTTGAAAAATAAAGTAATAAATAAATATTAATAGTTCAAAATAAAAAGATCAGTATTAATCGATTATAGATGTTTTAAAGCCATGTGAAGGATAAGTCCAAGGAATAACGAACTGTAGATCAGGTCTTACTACTTGTAGCAATTTACTACGTTTTCTCTATTTGTTGTAACTATCTCCTTTTTTTTTATCTATTGTACTTTTAATAGCCCTTTGTATAAATTATAGCAATTATAGTCAATTAATAATAAGAAAACTCAATACCTTTATATAGTATTATAGCAGTAAAACACTCCAATGACTTTCCTTATTTTTCACCATGAAACACTATTGTTGCAATAACTATTGTGCAATTAACTACACTCACTCACTTTCCTATGAAACTCACTTCTATCAATTTTCCTATTTGGAGAAAGCAGATCCAATCTTATTGGCCTTAATCTCTTGGAGTATATTGATGGTACCTTAACTACAACATCTCAGTTTCTTGATACTGAAATAAAGAATATCAATCTCGCTTACACCATCTAGTTTAGGCAAGATCATATTCTTCTTAGTGCAATTCTTGATAGCTACACATAATTTATTTAACCAATAATCTCTTTAGCTAAATCTTCCAAAAAGGCTTGGGAACAACTTATTCATAGCTACGAAAACTCCTCTTAATCAAGAATTATTTCTCTTAAAACCAAGCTTGCTAAGAATCTAAAGGTCACCAAATCAGTTGCCGAATCACTCAACAAAATGATAATCAAGAGCCAAATGTTTCATAGTTGAATGGTAAACTGGATTGGCGTAGAAATATGTAACACATGTATTGTAACAAAATAAGTTTAGTGGCTGTTGGACACGAATACCCAATTTGTGAAGCAAATTCTGAACCTATAAAACCTTTACAATAGCATTTGCTAAGGCTTTTTATTTAGCCTCAGTAGATGATTAAGAACAGATTTTTGATGAGCAAATCACCAATAAATGATATTAGAACCAAGAAATAATAGATATGTTGTAATAGAACGACCATTATATTCATTCACAGTATCCTCATTATATCTTCAAACTCAAAAAGGCATTATATGGCCTCTAAAAAGCTCCTCGGGTTTGGTATACTAAGTTATAGAATTTTTTACTTACTGCTATTTTTTGCAAATCACTTGGAGATGCCTCTTTATTTGTTTATAATCACAATGGCATCATTTTTTTTAAGTTTATGTGGATGATATTGTACTCACAGGTAACAATTCCAAGTTCGTGGATTCGTTTGTTCAGAAGCTAGTCATCGATTTTTCAATCAAATATTTGGGTCCTTTACATCAATTTTTGTGTGTTGAGGTAATTTCCACCCCAGCAGGTATTTTTCTTTCTCAACATTGGCACATTTTTTATTTACTTGTTCATTTTAACATGGATGGTGTGAAGTAGGTTGCCATCCTAATGAGTTCATCTAAGTTTTACACTCTTGTTGATGCCTCATCACAAATTGATGTTATATCTTATTGTAGCTTAGTTGGCTCTCTCCAGTATTTGTCTATCACTCATCCAAATGCGTGTTTTTTTTGTAAACAAACTCTCTCAGTTCATACATTCTCTTACACAGCTGCATTTGCAAGCTCTCAAAATAGTTCTTAAATATTTAAAGAGTACAATTCACCATGAGTTGTTCCTCAACTGTGGTTCTCCTATGACTCTTATTGCTTTTTTTGATTCTGATTGAGGCAGTGTCAATGATAATGGTCATTCTATTGTAGCATATCTATTATTTCTTAGTTCTAATATCAATTTTTGGCGATCTACTTGTCAAAAATCTATTTCTCGATCACTAAGGCTGAATATAAAATCTTAGCAATTGCTGCTATAGAGGTTTTATAGGTTTAGAATTTGCTTCGTGAATTGGATGTTCATATCCAGCAGCCATCAAACTTTGTGATAATACATGTGCTACATATTTCTGTGCTAATCCAGTTTATCATTCACATATGAAGCATTTGGCTCTTAATTATCATTTTGTTCGTGAACATGTCTTTGGTGGTTCTTTGCATGTGTTGCACATTAGCTCAAAGGATCAGTTAGTTGATATGTGTTGGCTCAAGGTTTATTATTAATGATTTTAATGATAATCTCATAATATTTCAAAATTCAAATTAAATTTATTTCCTTGTACAAATGGTCTAATTCTTAAAAGGAAACAAAATCATAGGATAAATGTTTCCTTTTTTGTAGGGATCTTCCTAAATGAACTTACCTTATTTATTTTATAATATCCGGAAGAATCTTGTTATCACTGGAGTTATTTCCTTTTATTGTTAACGGGTTAATTCTCAAAAGGAAATAAAATCAAAAGAAATGCATTTTCTTTCTTACAAGAACTTTCTTTACGAACTTACCTTATTAGAAATGGTTTATCCAAAAAGATCACACTAATTATGAAGTTCATATCTTAGCCTCGTGGTTATTGGAAGATTTTTGGCAAAGATGACATCAAAGTTATTCAGATTTAAATCCATCCAATTGACTAAGGATGCAAATAAAACAATGACTAGTTGAAAGAAATGTCTACTAAAGGAAAAGTCATTGTTTTTGCGAAAACAGATTAGACTCTTGAAATACATTTATAGCATCATGAATTCTCTTGAAAATGATATCATTGTCAAATCTCTTGTACTTTAGAAAGTGAAATTTCATTTTGAGAGAGATCATTGAAGTTCATATCGAACAAATTATATTTTCATATATTGAGAACTTGTAGAAGCTAGTTAAATACTACTAGTTTGGAAGATTGAAGAACCTTGAAAAATATGTACTTGTGAGCTTAAAGAAACTCGCCAAATTACTACTTGGGATTTTAGTGAAATACTCAAATTAGATAATTAGGGACTAGGTGTAGACTTGGGTTATAAATCGAACCAGTATAAATCGACTACGTCATTCCTCTCTCTTTTTAACTTTTAAATTTCCCATAGTATATTGTTTGTGTTTCCATTTTTGCAAAAGGCTTTTTCACTTTTTTAATAGGCTCCTTATGTTTCAATTTACAAGAGATTCTTTTCAGTTTTAATAGACGTCTTTTATTTTAAATTGTTTTAACAAGATTTATCATTTAGTATGTTCCGATAGTCTAATAAGCTCTTGTTGTTTAATAGGGTTCTATCATCTGATAGGCTCCTATTGTTTTAAAATTTTAATAGGCCCTATCTTTATACAAATTGAAAATAACTTGCAAATTTTTTTTAAGTAACACAAAATTCACTTCCACTTGTATGTGTTTGCTTTATCAATATGTTTACTAAATCTCTTGGTCGCAATCAATTTCTCCATTTTCGTTTCAAGATTGGAGTCTCGAGTGAATCCTCCATCTTGCTGGGGCGTGTAAAGGATAACTTCAAGGAATAACAAAGTCTAAATCAGGTCTTAATGCTTGTAAAAGTTTACTATTCATTCTATCGTAATTATCTCCTATTTTATCTCCTGTAATTTTGATAGCTCTTTCTATAAATTATAGCAATCACATCACAGCCAATGAATAATAGGAAAACTCAGTATCTTTACATTCACACCTGATAAATAGGCATCTGTTTGAAGTTATAGAATACAGAGGAAGAGCCCCCACTTATCAATCGAAAGAAAAGAAAAAGAAAAACGGAGTGCCCAGTATTAGGTAAGCGATCGATCGACGCAGACACAGAAATGGAGAACGTGAAGCCACAGTGATTTTAGTCCCAAGTCTAAGCTACGAACAGTAGAAATAGCATGTACAAGCCTAAATCATAATAGTCATTGGGAAGGTAAATCTGGAGCTGACTGCTGCCAATTTTTGGCTTTATTGCCCGATGGCGGATAGCAAATGGACATGAATTTTAAATTAAATGAAGATTTGAAAAATATTATATATAATACTGTTATATATATAACAGTATTAGATATATGTAACACTTGCACCGAACTTACAACCATATGTAAATATGGGTGGTAGGAATTAAGAAAATGTCTTTCCTTTCCATTTTCTTTTATTTTCCTTCGCTTAATGCAGGCATATTAAGCAAAGTGGATAGATATTATGTCATACTCCTTAGGGCGTGGCTCGCGGATAGGAGGGAGTACTCTTGAAAGAGTCTTTAGCATTTGAAAATTTTTAAGACTTTTATGTTATGATTCGTTTCTCTACCCACTGTTTAGTTTGAATCACTAATTAGGTTACTGCCCTCGACAATTTTTATTTAATTCTTATTCAAAGATGGTGATGACAAGTTTCTCATCATTATGAGTGATGAATGAAAAAACGATGATGAAACATAGGTTCTACATGTTTCATTAACGATGTTTAAATATACTTAGCTAAATGTGTATATAATTACATTTCTATTATAAAAAGAAACTTATAATCACTTTTTGCGTTATATTCTTAAAGTATCTACTACAAGTTGAACTCATTTTCTCTAGCTAAAAATTATTTATAGGATGGTGAAATATTTGCTAAAGCTTTGAACTATGAAAGTAGTTCGCATAAAGTATAATAATGTAGTAGAATGATAAAAGCAAAAAAAAAAAAAAATCCCAAGCGCATAAAATGTTTGTTGTGCTTGTCCACTCTCGACAGTGAAGTCAGTGTTCATCTGACATTGTATATACTATCCGACTTCTAAATACTTCTTATTTATTTGCTTAGATTGAAAGCTCTGACTTTCAAATCTCTCCACCCCTTCTACCAGTCTGAAGGATGCATTCATATAACAAAGAGTTAATATATTTACTTGGGAAAGTGTAGAAATTAGAAACTCAAGAAAGGATGTGTTTTTAACCTTGTCCTTTGACATATTGGAGACGCATACTTAAGCAGCGAAGGTCAAATGAATCGTCATGAATGATGTTCCAATAATGCAAAAGCATTTGCTCATGTAACCTACTATTGTTTACTCTCTTAATTTCAGAGATCCACCCTCAACTCCTAAACCCTATCCCTAGCTAATATATTTAATGAGTGCACATTATATGCTCAAAAGCATTGAATATTTGTTATGATGTGTGTGTTAGTTACCATGTGCAATTAGGTATTTGATAGAAGAGAAATATGAATTAAGTTGCAGATAGAGTTGTTTTCAATAAGTCTCGAAACCTCATCAAATCTACAGCTAAACAAATTTAGAAGTCATCAAGACGAACCACTGGCTGGATGCCACTTGCTATGCTGGATTCATCATAGTTGTGATCCACTACTATGCGCAATTTCCTTCTAAGCCATGTGCATGATTGCAATGCCCTCAAAACGCTATTTTAAGTTAAAAAACCATTTGGACGTAAAAGTAACTGTACGATGTTTGATTAGTATTTTCTAAAACTAAATTAGTATTATGGTGTTTCTTTAATTACCTCTTGGGTTTCATATGTTATTTGTTTGAAACATTGAAAGTTAATGAATCAACTTAATGATATGAAGTTGATATAAAGTGTTCCAGCTAGCTCCTATATATATAAGACATATTTAACTAAAATGTCATAATTGATATATTAAACATTCACTTTCAAAGGAATTAAACGAAAGATATATTTTCAAAAAGCAACTTTTGACAGAAAATTTTAAAGCCAAAGTTAGAGAAAATACACAGTATGGTGGATAATGATAAAATTATAGTTTACTTACAAAATTATTAAGGAAATAAGTTATTATCCAATCACAAACAAAAACCATCAAATTGTAGGTGGTTTTGTTACACTAATCCAAGAATGTATTTGAATTGTGAGGATCTTTAATTAATTGAATTAGATGCAATTATATATTGTTAAAATTTAAACAGAAGTTATGTTAGGATTGATAACAAAATTTTTCATTTTTAATCAGTATAAATTTATTGATATTAGGTAACACCATTTAATTTAATTGATCATCATATAGTTTTCAAAATTCAAATTTTAAAGATTTTGTGAAAATACTAGCATTTATATCCCCAACCCAAATTCTAAACCAATATGATCAACCTTAGTTCTTCGCATAAATCAACTTGTGTTAGGGAAAAAAAAAGGAAAAAAGTAAAAGTACTGTCGATCGAGCTGAAAACTTACCTTTTATGAATGGAAAACGAAGAACAAAGTTATGATTACATATTCCATAACGCGTTTAACTTTGTGTCCTTGTCCAGATCTAAAACCAAAGCATATATTGTGCTGCTTTTCTTCAAATCCAGGCTGTTGAAATTCCACTTCACTATTGTTTCACTGCATTGACGATGGCTTAATTCTTTGTCGTTTTATCCGATTTGGTGTTTTTTCACTAATTTAGAAGGACAACCATCACAATCCAATATACTTAGTGGATACACTAATTGAGGGTTATGAACAGATCACCAATCTCCAGTCATTCACAAAGATTCTAGCTATTGTAGGTTATTTTCACTAGGGCATAGATAGCTAGGTCCATCTACAAGTTTTTGTCGGGTGACCTAGCCCGTATGTGTGTTCACGATGTCTAATATGGAACAGTTGCCAGTATGATTGACAAGATTCATACAATAAACATTTGACTGATTTATATATATATATATATATAAATATGAAACATCATCTTTCCCATCAAACAAAAAACGCAATAATAATTCTTCCCAATTCGTATTGTAAAAGAAGGACCATCCAGAAAAGTTAAGATGGCTGTAAACGATAAGAGTTTAGAGAATAATTCATGGTGATTATTAGAATAATGTTTCAATTTTTTAATGTGTACAGTGAGAAGAAAGATGTATGTAATGCTTCCTAGGTTTTGTTATTACGTTTTCTGGTCGTCTCTCCAATTGAAGTTTCTATTTCTTTTCCTAAAAAGAGCCTAATCAAGGAGACCTCTAGACTGCTACTCGTATAACATAAACCTATTACTAATTTACTATGTATTCCAAACTCCAATCATGATGGCGTGAAATCCATGCATGCTCCACAAGTTTTGATTTTCGTAAGAAATTGTGTACAGAAGTATTTTTCATCGCACTTAAGGTTCGGAATCTTTTAATCTTGCTATTCCATGAAGAACAAAGATATTTGGAGTATCCCAAAAAGAACTTAGTTTTGATAAGCAATCTTGGAAGAGAAATGCCAGAAAACCCTTTATTTGTGCTGTCTGGCCAAAGATGCAATTGTACCAAGTGGTTGAAACTCTCCAGGGGAAACAACACACCCATAACATTTGATGGAACATGATTTGCTTCAAAGCAGACAAACCAATATAATTGAACCACGCAAATATTACAAGATAGTGGTTAGATTTAATTGGAATACTCATGCGCATAGATACAATCGAACTTCGAAATGCACCAAAAAATTTCATCAAATTGGAAAATTATATCATATATTTTCGAAGACAATCATTTGCAGTTCATGTTCAAACAGCTAGCATATGCACATTAATCAGCTAAAATATCTTAATTACATCACATAAAACAGAGAGTGGGCATATAATTAAAGAACAAAAGATCGGTGAGGATCCAAGCTGGTCAAGCATTAATGCAGAATCTCAAGATTTATGAGACTTTCAAATTACAAATGTAATTTTCAACACTAAAATTGATTGATGATGGGATCAAAAGCAAAATGACTTGATCACTATTATTTTACCATTTATACATTATAAAAAGTCACGTCATATTCAACCATTCGATAAAACATGAATGATTAGTAATACAAATAGATCCTCTAATCGCATCAAACTAGAAGCTTGTACCCGGAACAAGAATCGCTAAAAAGTTATCTTCACACCTATACTACTCTCTTTTTTCTTGTTCTAAGGCATAACCTATGAGCACTTTCCTGGTGAATAGAGCATTTAAACCAAACTGTAATGTAAAATCCAAAGATGAGATGACCTATCAGTAGCCAATTGGCGAAAATGCTGTCGGCCAAATTTGTTGGAGAACTTCTTCGAATCCCCATGCATGATTTCTACTTTCTGATGACCGCCATTTATGTTAGCAAACGATTATGTGGAAAGGAAAAAAAAAATAAAGTTCTTGGATGTAGACTACTCCTTGAATTTTGTTCTGGCATAGATATAATTCCCTCCGGCACATCAACTTGTTCCATCTGGAAAAAAATTCTAACTAGATTGCACTGTTCATATCTAGGTTCATGTGAGTGTCCACAAGTTAATGTATATTTGTATTTGCTACTCCCGCTCTCAGATGAAGGGTGGTTATTGGGGGATATGTCCAATCTTTTCCCCATCTGCCACATCTCTGAGACTGAAATGACTACTAAGAGAAGTTGCAGGGAAAACTTTACTTCGAGTCACGACTCGACTCAAAACTCAAACAGTTTAAAGCATTCGACGCATGACCTCACACTTGTGTTTTAATCAGCTCATGATATATATTATATAGTCAACATGAGCTCTCGAGTGTTAAGAACTTAACCAAATTGTCTGCCATTTTCATCCTATTTGAAATGACATCACTAATGAAAAGTGCCATGGTTTAGTCACTTTAAATTGAAAAAAGGTCTTAATTTCTTTAAGATAAAAAAAAAAAATAAAGAAATATTTGGGGTTCTATTGTTGACCGATTTTCTATTATCTTAGACAGTGAAAGTGAAGGTGTGTACACAACAGAGGCCAAAGGAGGAGTCGGATACAAAAGGTAGCAGAATGAAAAGCAGACCAATATCAGCAGTAAGTCATTAAACAAGTGCAATCTGACATATGCTCCTTATGTGAAGTCTTTCAAACTTTAATCAACTATGACTGAACTGCGAGCATGGGAGCTAGTGTACACACACACACAGAGAGAGAGAGAGCTCAGATGATCTGCAAATCTATGCCTTGCCATATATGAATTTTCAAGTACATAAGATCCAGGGCCAATTAGATGTTTTCAGTTCCACATAGTTCATGACTGCTAGTACAATTACTCTACCACCACTTTTCTAGGAACTACTACAAGTCCGACTACTAGTAAGACCACTATCACTGTTTGCATCAAAAGCAGATTGGGTCGCCCCCAGATCTAAGCATTTGCTTCAATCAAAGCAAACATAAAAACCATCAAAAGAAAAGAAAAACCCTAAAATATGCTACTAGAGTACCACAAGTTATTGAAAGAAAGATAAACAGAAGTTCCATATGGATAATAATCACTATTATCTTTTCAAGAGTGCCAATAATATTGTGGACTGATTGATAAAGGGTAGAGGTGTTTTCTTTTTTTTAAGCTGCACCTGATGGTGGTGGTAGAGCTTGGATTTGCTGCTGTGGTGGTCGCTTACGCTTCTTCTTCTCGTAGCTAATCCCTCTTGCTTTGGATTGCAAATCGCGGACCTCACGAAGGTAAAGCCTAACAGCTCTTGCTCCAAATGGATTAGCTTCAGGCTTGCCTCCATTTTCTTCAAAAGCTGCTCGGAGCCGTCCGATGAGAGCGTCGAGACTACCCCAGGCTTGACGGAGAGGGCAAGGACACGGTGCTGGAGGGTTCGGGTAGCCATAAAAAGGGCAAATTAGTGTGTGAACTTTGGTCTTGCCAAATTGGTCGAGGTAGCGAAGGAATTCAAGAACATGAGCACCACTGCACCTTGAGAGAGATAGTGGAGGCCTGTGGTTCTTGAGATATTGTCCAAAGGTGTTCCAATCACGACGCTTTTGGTTCTCGTAGCGACTCGAGGTGGATGATGGCGGTGGAGAAGATGATGAGTTTGCAACTGATATGGTGGTTGAAGCAGTATTGTTTATGGTGCTAAAGCTTGTGTTTTCTGAGTTGAAACCGCCCATTTCTGGAAGTGAATCCATTAAAAACCACTTTTTTTTTTTTCTGGCTTCTTGTTTTGATTCTATGAAAGAGACTGGTCTGTGTTAACCTGAGGCAATGGTGGTGTTGTTGTATATGCTACTCACCTCTTCTAGGGTTACTTCTCTGCTTCAAACACTTGAAAGTGGAAACCTTATAAACAAAGGAAGAGAAAGAGGATATGCACAAGTTCTCAAGATGGACAAAGATTGAGACTTGGAGAAGGGAAAGCAGTGAATCTTCAGGTTTCTTGATGATCGCGGAAAGGTGGACTGTTTCTGAAAAATTATCAGATTGTTCCTGTTAATGGAAACAAACCAGACTCTAACAAACAAAAGAGACCAAGACCGAGGAGTAAGAAAAGGAAACAAAGGAGGAACTTACAATTGACTGATATCACATTCAAATTTCCATATTTGAAGAGAGAGAAATGAAGGTAGAAACTTGAAGTGGAGAAGCAAAGGAAGATTTCTTTAATATAGAGAGACGGAGATGATGATGAGATTGATGGGAGATAGCTGAAAGGACTCCTCTTTGTTTGGTGTCTCGGAGTTTGTTTGATTGAGCAAATACTAGAAAAGCTTCAAAGCCTGTGATCACTACTATTAGAAACGTATATCATTTCGCTCGATCTTTTTTAGTCTTCTGAAAAATGGTTAGTGATTGGTTATTTTCCTTAAAAAGGTCAAGCAACTCAGGTCTCACCGGTTAATAATCATGTTGTTGATGATATTTTTGGGAGCAGAGATAGATGGAGTAAGAAATAAGTGAACAGTTTCAGCCTTTGGGGCTTTGGACAAGTAGGCTGAGTTAGAGACAGACAGTGAAAAAAGTCTTGTAAGAGGGTAAAAATTTTCTTTTTTCTTTTTTCTTTTCCTTAACCAGTAGTATTGAATGACAGTTCCTTCCTTCCCTTCAGTCACCAGAGTAGACAGTAAATAAATTTTCTATTACAAATTACTTTCTGACACTCGAATTTTGTCTCCATACCCCAACCATGGCCCATACCATTCCAAGTTACTTATCTTTTATTGGTCAAATTTTATGCATAGCTACCTTAATTCAATTCAGATTAAACTATTACCCAAAATTACTTTCTTATGCATGACAGTAATGTGAGTTAAGTCATAGATATAAATCAAATCAACAACAAATGGTCCGTAAATATTAACATGTTCTGCTTGAGTCATATATGTTTTGAGGCTGTCTCGTCTTAGTTTTTAGTATGGGAAAAAGGTAATTGGTTATTAGATAGCCTACATAAATAAACGGCAAAACATGTATACTACTACTGCCTAGAAAAACGCAAAGGCAATTATAATAAGTCAAATACGATTGGTGATCAGTGATGGCCTTGTCTTTCTCTCTCTTTTATATCCCATTACCTGAAAATTGAACTAGGAATCTCCTGTCTTGAAGAGGCAGCCAGTGAGTTTTATCTTTAAATAATAGGTCGGTCATCAATAAAAGGTCAGTAGGTACTAGGGTTAATCCATTTTAAGCATGAATCTAAAGTCTGTCATGAAAGGATCACCGCAAAGTAATCAAATATACGTACTACAAAAAAAGAAGACAATCTGCGACGTTTGACTGAGGAAACGTCGCAGATTGTATAACCTTATGGTGACGTTTTTGAAACGTCAGTAAAAGGCTAAGGTTTCTGCGACGTTGTATTAAAACGACGCGGAAAGGATGTACTAATTGAGACGTTGTACAATTAAAACGTGGCCAAATACATATTACGACTTTATTGTGAACCAAAC
>JAOSBK010000009.1:12267505-12282114 GCA_027568895.1 Erythroxylum shatona | reverse complement strand
GGATGTAAAAAGAAGAGTGTTAGGAACTAAGGGTTCAAGAATCACTTCATTTGGGGGGGGGGGGGTCGGATAGTAAAATTATGGCTAAATGAAGCAAACATGATTTGGTTCTCACTCATATAGAACTTGTCTCGGGACTAGTGGTATACCTCTCACTAGAGATGTTGGATTTAGATTGTCTTAGGACGATTTCAAATAAGACTTTGAGATAAACAACTTCGAAGAAGACCCTAAGGTCAGATTCTATCTCCTGAAGGGTCAAGAATAGAACAGAAGATAGGCTAAAAAGACAGAAGATAGCAGAACACAGAAGATAACAAAAAGACAGAAGGGAGGAAAAAGTTGCTATAACTTTCCATATAGATATCGGATCAAAGATTTCTTTATATGGTTCAAAAGAGGACTTCAAGAGCTACAACTTTCATGAAGACCTCGAAGACAAATTCTATCTTCTACATCTTCTTCCTTCTAACTTTTGTATCTTCTTACTTTGCTTCATCTTACTTTTGGCTTCGTCTTACTTTGCTTCGTCTTACTTTGCTTCGTCTTACTTTTGCTTCGTCTTACTTTTGCTTCGTTTTACTTTTGCTTCGTCTTACTTTTGGCTTCATCTTACTTTTGTTTCGTCTTACTTTTGGCTTCGTCTTACTTTTGCTTCGTCTTACTTTTGCTTCATCTTACTTTGCTTGTCTTACTTTTGTTTCATCTTACTTTTGCTTCGTCTTACTTTTGTTTCATCTTACTTTCACTTCATCTTACTTTTGCTTCGTCTTACTTTGCTTCGTCTTACTTTCACTTCGTCTTACTTTTGATTCGTCTTACTTTGCTTCATCTTACTTTCGCTTGGTCTTACTTTGCTTCGTCTTACTTTCACTTCGTCTTATTTTTTATTCGTCTTGCTTTGCTTTGTCTTACTTTCGCTCCATCTTACTTTTGCTTCGTCTTACTTTCGCTCCGTCTTACTTTTGCTTCATCTTACTTTCGCTTCTCCACATATAAAGCTCATAACTTTCGACTCAGATATCCAAAAATTTCGTACTATATACCGTTGGAAAGATAAAAGAAAGATCTACAACTCTCAAGAAGAAAACTTTGCCAAAATCTATCTAGATTAATCCAGATTTTCTCCCGAAGTTAGAATACGAATTTTACATTTAGCTCCCAATATACTGGACCCAGTTCTCACTTCATGACAAATTTTGAGACTCTTAGAGACAGAATTGAAATTCGATATTTTTATACAAAATGTAACCGTATATCTCTAGGTTAATCTAAACAAAGAATCTTCTCATTTTCAATAAACCACATTTAAAAATAATCATACCCGAAAGTCGTCAATGAATGCATGTACACTTATTTTTGTGTAAAGATTCAATATTTATGTGCATATATGCTAACATTATGTACGAGCAAGAAAATAAAATTTTTAATTCCTCTTCGAGCTCACATGTACTGAAATTTCTAGTCCTAATCATTAGTATGAAAAAGGGATGTTACATAAACAAACGACACATTTATAAAGATACCCTTATTCCTCTCACCATGAAACTAGTGAGGACACTAGCTCACACATTCCACTAAACATAGTAGTATATAAACCTTAGTGAGCAAGTATAAACTAGCAATGTGGGACAAGTTCAATAAGAAAGAGAGATAAAAACTAAGTCCCAAAGTCATTGCATTACCAACAAGGTGTTCATGTAAAATTTTCTCTTGGCTGTCCAAAATTTGTCTGTTACAATTTGTAACGAATTGTGACCTTAAATATTTTCGGCATGAACTAATACAGTTGCCTACTTTCTGCTTGTAAATTATAGAATCACCCATCCTCTTCCTAATTCAATCACTTTTACCTAATTTTTCAAAAGGAATCTTCTTAGTATAAGGACATATTTTAATTTTACTAGTTATATAATTTATGAAAGGAATCCTTTTAAGGTAGGAATGGATTTCAAATTTTTAAATGATTTTTCACCCTAAAAATTTAGTTTTGTTCCTTGTACCACAAGGATATTATTTGACAACATAAGTCCAGGTTTTTGTTGGACTTACGATTCCAATGCAAAAGATAAGGACTTTGAATAATGGTTTTTACTGGAGACATGACAGATGGGGCAAAATAGACCACGAAGTTGCATTAATTATTAATTTGACAGGGTCACTCAGCACTGGTTGGAGAAATTCCGTTCAAATATCTGCAATCGCTTTCTATTTCTATTATATGTTTGCCTCAAAAGAAAAGAAAAGAAAAGATGCCTTGCTGGAAGCAGTTTGTTATCCAGGCCCAGTGCCTACCTCCATTCCTGTACCAAAGCCCATATATAAATTAGCCGCCCTCACCTTATGCAGGCTAGATGTTTCTTCTTCTTCTTAGTTATGGAATTTAACAGTTTGTAACGAATTAATCCGTCTACGCGAGAGATATCATTCCTCCATCATAACTGATCCTGAAAATTTTTCACCCTTCTTTATTTCAACCAGTTTAGGTTTCTCTTTGAAGCAAACCTGAGGATACCCAGAGTGGCAAATCAATTGCTTAGGACAGGAGATCTAGATCTGTCCGTAATCATATACATATTACTTCTTTTTTTATATATATAGTTTTCAACATTTTAAATAAAAATAACAGTCTGATGTTCATTATCATATTGTGTGGGGTAATTTAAGAAAAGAAAAAAGATAGCAAAGAAAAGTCAAAATACATGAAGGAAGAGAGTGAATCTCATTCGTCAAGACATTATTTTTCCAAGATATAAACATAAAAGAGAAGGGAGGGAGGGACACAAAATTGGATGTCCTGACTCGATGGAAATGGTAGGGGCCGACGTCTTAAAATTTGCATCTTCTGCACTCCAATAATGGCAACTACTTGTATTGGTGAAGTGACTGAAAAGGCGTTACTAAAATTGTACAAGACGAGATGAAATATGGGTTTTTAAGCATTTTGCACAGTGAGGGATTTCTTGTCGTGTATGACGAGTTTTGGCGTTTTAAGTAATTGTTGACAACGAATTTCATAGTGCTCTCCGGTCCACCCCGCCAGACTATCACCTCAAAGCTTGACTATTCCAAAACTATATATAGCACCAGGAATATTGATAATGGAGAAAAGTAAATACCTAGAATAAGGTGAGAGGTCATCCATTAGAATAGTAAAAAGCTTGACCTCTGGTTTGGTTAGAAGTTTTTCCGTACCCATAAAGTAAGAGCCTTTAAGAAGGAGCCTGGTACCATTTTATGGCATGAGTGGACCTATCAAGCATTACTTTTAAGATAAAGAGTGCTAGCTAGTCCTCTCTCTCTTTTGTTTTTGGGGGGAATTTCTAGTAGCTCATTTTGTGACATGGATTTCATTCCTGAAAACCAACAGTGACTATGCCTCAATAATCGTCCAGGTGAGTAAAGTAATGTTCAGAACTCACACGTACATATGAACTTTTTATGCGATGTGACTTGTCTCCTTTTGCCATTAATGAGCAGTATTGACGCAGCAACCATTTTACGTTCGCTGTATGCATTAGGGCATGCTCTAATGTCGATGTACGTTTGATTAGACGATTATAGGATTTCTTCTCATCGGCCCAAGAAGCACACAACATGTATAGTTTATATGTGTAGCCTTCTTAATTTGATTGACCATCTTGCATGATAGCCTGTTACTGCTTTAAACAGCTTTACAACAAGATTACCTGCTTATGATCAAAATGGAAATCTTTTGTGGTTAACCACGATTGCCTGGATAAGGTAAGAACATGGTTGGCAGTGACATGGATCACTTTTAGTGATGCAAAAAATGGCAATGTTCACTTTCCTGAAAAGGCAGATTTAGGAAAAGAGCTGGCACACTCGGGGACAAAAAAGGTTGGATCTTTTTCCCAGAATACGGTGTTTCTATTTTGAAGTCAAACATCAGGACAGTAGGCTTGAGTTGGGACGAATAGCACAAGTAATAAAAACTTTTACTTTGCTCCCAGATCACTGGCGATCTGGTACTGTTTACTCCGACGAAACTGCACCAGCAAACACCGCATGGGCCAGCACATTTGCATCTTCAACAAACCATCTCCAAGTCCTTGTAGACCAGTTTTAAACATGAAATGCAACGAGATGACCTCCGATCATGGAACACAAGGAATGTATTATGTTCCATGAAGATAGATATGGAGGATTTGGGTAGTGTTTGATGAATGGAAACGATATTTCCTTTGGCGACCTATAGTTATAGGATTAGGTTCCACCTGAATTTTCTGAAGTTTGACGTCCATTGATGGAACTATGCATTCCTTCTTATTAACTTGGCCCCTTTAAATACACAGCAGTGGAATAACCCACCATAAGAATAGGAAATCATGGGAAAGTGGAGGCTAACCTCCTAACAACATGGAAAGAAAATTCAATTACAAAAATAGCAACAGAACTGAAAAGTAGGAGCCACGACAGAAAATGTGCATAAACTTAAGAAACATGATCATATGCCTTCATCTCGTTGTCTTGTCTTGAACTTGCCATGAGTGAATCTCTACGTCATCAATGAAATATGTTTTATTCTATAGCAGAGAGCCACAGTTAGTAACAATATACACAAGATATATACATATGAGAAGGTCAATCAATAACAAGACTCCAGTGACTGTATCCGAATACTCTATTATTCCTGAGGATACTAGATCGTAGCCGACACACTGACATTCCTTCCTTACCTACCGCAGACTCAGAAAAGGAGGGCCAGAATCCAAATAAATAAATAAATAAGACTCATAACCAAACTAATATGGCAAAAAAAGTGCTCCCAAAAAGAACTTCACAGGGAGCTGAAAAGCAGAGAATCTAACTGAACTTGATTTTATGGTTTCCTCTTCCCCCTGGATCCTTCTCTCTGATTCCGGAAGTGGCTAAGAAGCTGCTGTGCCTGAATTAAAGTTGCAAAACCATACATCTTGCTCATTCAAAAGACCGAAAAGAATGAAATGGCAGTGTCAATCTTGGATATATAAAAGCATGAACATTCTTGCCATTTTCCCAAGTGGAAAAAATACATCAAGTTTTTTAGGCCTGTGAAGCTGTTTCTATCTTTCTTTCTACCAAAAATTTGCTTCAGGAATACACTGGGGTTAAGTTTCAAATGGATAATGTCAAGGATATGATTTATTCGGTCAATCCAGATATTTTAAAAAAAATTGAGGAAAGGATTTTTTAGTGTACATTGAGGACAAGGACTTATTACCACCCAATTGAAAAAACCATCTTCATTAACTTCCCATGTTTTTTACCTCGTCACTGGCACAGGCCACAAGGAGCTTCCATTTTACGTTGTTGGTATTTGATTATCAAAAATAAGGCATGATACAGGAATGAAGTAAAGAGCTTAGCAGCATACCTTTTCCTTTGCTCTTGGCGAGCCTGACTGCGACAATGCAACAAGGGGCGGAACAGCCCCTTCTTGCAACACAAGGGTACAAAACTTGGGGCTATTAAGGCACATTTGCAACAATATCGATGCAGCATTTTCCTTTCCTCTCTGTGAGCCCGATTCAACAACTTCAACCAGTAATGGGATGCCTCCTGCCCTTGCAATTGCCAGACATCCTTCCCCAATTGTGGACAGGTTTGCAAGAAGAGCAACTGCCTTGTCAACCATCTGACTGGCAGGTTCCAATAACTGAACAAGATGCTTAACAGCTCCAGCTTGAACTATACGAGCTCTGTTTTCGTGGAATATTGAAAGGTTAAACAAAGCAGTTGCAGCATCCTTTTTTCCTCTGAGAGTCCCAGAGCCTAGAAGATCCACCAAGGCTTTTACTGCACCAGAACGACCAATTTTCACCTTGTATTCTTCTAAAACAGAAAGACTAAACAGAGTTGCAGCAGAATTCTCTTTTGCTCCATCATTTCCGGACTTCAAAACATGAACGAGTGGCTCAATCGCTCCAGCTTCTGCAATCATGGCCTTAATCTCTTCATTGATTGATAAGTTCAACAGCGCCGTGACAGCATGCTCCTGAGTTAGCTTCACTTCTGAGTATAGAAGCGAAACTAATGGTTTGATAGCACCACCATGGCCTATAATTACACGGTTCTCCATTTTATGCTTTGCAAGAAGCCTTAATTCTGCAGCAGCTCTAGTGTGAACGTCATTTGATTGACTTTTAAGGTCTTCAATCAGCTTCTGGACATGAGAATTTGTAGTTTTATCATCAGAACCTGAATCACCAGATGGAAGGGAGCACGCTACATTTGCTTCTGTCATTTGCTTTCCTGATAACCAGGGAGAAACTTTAACTTCCTTCTTTAATGGAGGCGCAGGACATGCAGAAGCAATATCTTCCGGGAGGCCATTCAAATATTCAAGCTTGGCCGATATCTCCAAGACCTCATTTGATGCTGGTGGCAGATACTCAATACTGGAAGTGGCACTTGAGGTTGATTCACTCCTGCTGTGAGTATATGACAATTCATGGGATGGGCGATCCAAATCTCCAGCCTCCCTGATTTCAAACCCATTTGATTCTCCCTCACTTAATTTGGATGAGACATTAGCCTTCTGCTTCTCAAAAACATTTCTAACTTCAAGAGATGATCTTGATGTCAAATTGCTACTGTGAAAGGAACCATGGAAACTATCTGAAGCAATGAAATCGCGATCTGATGGGTTTGAGAAAGAATTGCACTGAGACTTACTGGGAATCCGTATTTTGTTTTCATCACACCAATTAGCTATCATTGCCTTGACAGTGTAATTGGATATGAGATTTGTATGACTAAGTGTTTGACGGGTCTTTGGGCAAATGGTCAAGCCGTTATCAAGCCAAGTCTGGATAGCAGCCCTATCAAAAGTTTGTCCTGAAGCTACAATGACCGGATCCAGCATGAGCTCCAGTGATAGTGGACAGCGGAAGTATGAAGGGATTACAACACCAGTCCTTGGTTCAAAGTGCTCCACTTTAAGCAAGCAATTACGTATATGAGCAACGAGATCCACAATTTGATCTATTTGGTCCAAGTCTCTCTTCCCTTTATTGACTTGAATCTTAGTTCTTTCCTTTTCCACTGCTATACTTTCTCTCAACAGTTCCTGGTTTGATGTTAAATTAAGTGATTCAATAATCGTTCTAAGATGATCAGTACAAGGAACGATATCATCTCTTTGACTTCGAACAGCCTCTTCTATATGTTCAGTTACTTTCTCCTGTTGTATACAACTAATTTCCTCCATGCATCGCTGAAAGAATTTTAACAAATGTTAGTCTGTCATGCTCATTTGATAAGTAGAGGTGATTGCAGTTTGTGATTGTGTGGCAAGGGCCCTACTGTATGATCTCATCACTGGACGATTATGAGAAAAAATCCACCTTCCTTCCCTTATTGGTGTTCTTCCCTTTGGAGGAAGAACCGACGTTGAATGAATATTAGCTAGCTTTTGTCAGAGCTAGCTGAATAAATTACAGCTAAAGTAACTAATGTTTTTTGTTAATTTTGATACCTTTATTCATTGATAATTCTGCTGTTATATAGGCAGAAAAGGAAAATAAAAATCCATCTAACTAGAACTCCTATTATAGTAAAACTCTATTAAGAAACAAAAAACCAGAAAGGATCTTTCAAAAGCTAACTATCCTTATCCAAATACTATCCTAATCTAATCTTCTATTATTTTCCTTGTCTAACTAAATTCTCCAGCATTCTCTAGCTTACCAGCCGTTACACAACTTCTTCCCTCTCCTTTGATAAGTTCTACCCACAAAAGCATCCTTATCATTGTGACTACAAGTCGCATGTTCCAAAAGAATCAGGAAAAGACATGAAAACAAATATAAACTACAACTGCTTAAGAAGACTCTTTATAGCAACTGTTTGTACTAAAGAAACCAATGAGAATGAGAAACCGTGATCTTATACACACCTGGACTGCAGTAAAAGATGAAGTAGATGTAGAAGGCTGCAAGAATCTAGCCAATATGTGGCAAAGCTCTAGCGAAGAACTTTTCATTTTCATAAACAAGGCTTCACTCTGGCAAACCTGCAAGCATAATTTTGCAAATTACTAGTCTGACACACTAACTATCTAATCCACCAATAAAGATTGTTGCTTTCTTTACAGCCACAAGTTGAGTTTTGTTGCTTTAAGCCTAAAATAAATTTAGATGATCAAAATATCAAATATATTAAACATTTCACATAGATTGGAAAACCTTTTCGGGTAAGAAACTGTAAACGGCATTATTAAGGAGACCAAATCATATATCTTTTAACTCTATTACCACAAGAAGTACTCACACTGGAAATTTTGCTCATTCTAGGACACCAGTTCTCCAAAAATTCTCGTGCCTCGTTAACAGTTGCATCAAATTTTTCACACTCTTCACATATGACTTCCTTGGATGATTCATTGTGATCAGCAACCTCATCAAGCAGTGGTTTCAGATGCTTTAAAACCAGTACCATGCTCATATAATACTTTTGAACTGCCATAGGTTTCCTTGACTGGCAGGAAACTAGATGAATGAAGCGGCATATGCTGTTTATAAGACATCTTGTAGACGTGTCCATTTGACCAGGTTCTGCTAAAACACATAACAGGAATAAGTGCATAGAATCCGTGAAAAAATTAAATTGGTGTCACGTGCAGCATCTTAGAAATCAGAATTTGCAACTGCAGAATGAACTTTCCACTCGACCACAATCTCACAACGTTGATATGCTTGTAGCCCTAAAGGACAAGTTCTTGCCTATCATCATAAAGCAACAAGAGAGAATTTAGAGGGGAAGATAAAAACTGTTTCCATCAAATAGAAAATCTGGTAAAGGTTAAAGCTGTACCACAAGGCTACACCCCTATTTGAGTACTATCTCCCATGAGCTAGGGGGTGTAATCTGATTAATCAAAGATAACAACAATAATAGCAACAAAGATAACAACAATATAGCAACAAAGTCATTAAGGTCTCCCCAATGAGTAGCACATCTGTGATGATAAACCACACAACAAAATATTTCAGCCCTAATAAGACCAATAAAAACTACGGAAGACCCAATTGGTTTTATACCACTTTTCTTTTAGATGTTGAACCTCATAGCACATGGATACACTCAATCTACCCTACAAGGTCAATAAATGGCATCAAGACACAAAGGAAAGCTGTTTCCTAAACAAAACTAATTTTTTAGTATGGCATTCCATTTCATGTATCATCTACAATTAGATGAATGTAACAATGTGCAATACTCTGTAGAGAGCTTCCAGGAAACTCAGTGACAACAGTAAATTGATATTTTTTGAAGTAGTGAAAATTAATTGGCAAGCATCTTATGATGAGACCCAGAGCAGTTCCTACGAATTTTGGACTTAAATCAGCGTATATTCAATTCAAATAGAATAGAACAACGTTGGCAAAACTAAGAGCATCCTTAAATTTTATGCGACTGATATATGGCTATCCCATGTTAATTTTCTCTATGTTAGCAACTTTTCTCACCAAAAAGTACTCTTCTAATATGTCCAATAACTGTACGTTATCTACTATACAATCCATTTAAGTTATTCTGCTATTATCATCCTCGTTTGTGGAAAACAAAGAAAGAACGACATGTAACTATGAATTCCATGTGCAGAATGAGGGCAATTGATAAAGTCCATTCCAGTGCTTATCTCGTTGCTAATAGAAACTGACTAGTGAAGAAAAACGACAACACAAACTTCAACTTATAGACAAGAAAATGAAGTAAGTTCCATTTCTCAGAATCCAAGAAAACTGCATGACCAATCAGAATAACTTCACTGTTTCCTGGGAAACCAAAAGAACAAGAGATCTAAACCATGTTGTCTCAACAAAAGGAAAAACAAAAACTGAGTTGTCTCTTTTTAGTTTCCGGCGGCAACCAAGATGACACATGAATTCACCAAGTGAAAGCAGCTCTATAACTTGAGTCATTAAAAATAAAAAATTATCCTTCATGAGATTTTGATCTCACGGAATCATAAACTTTAAAAAATGGCCACGCACCCTCAAAACAAATTCACATGGTATCCCAGAAAACGTTCCACAGCTATAAATCTGTAAAAGCAAGCAAGTCCTGAAAACGCCATCTCTACTCTTCAATACCTGATCCAAACCAAGGAATTAGTAGAGAAGGAAAACATTGAAGAAAATAAAAGTTGCAGCCTTTCAAAGAGAGAGAAAAAAAGGCAATACCTCGAGAAGAATATGATGGTGAAAGTCAGTGAATTGAGGAAAGAATAGATCTTGGTGAACATTGGCATGTAACTCCTACAGAAATGTTTAAAGATTGAACCTTGAAACCATCACACTATAGCCCCCCGCTTTCATTACAAAGTTGCTAGAGAGAGAGAGAGAGAGAGTAGAACAGAACAGCTTACAAGAACTAGGCAACAAATAATAACATACTAAAAGAAAAATAAAAATAAGGGGGTAAAAATGATGGGTCCCTTCATGGTTGGTTGCAGATTTGTTGGCTTTGGTGGGGAAAGAGAGACTAATTTAAGAATCATATAATGAACAGTTGAGGAGAGGAGGAGAAGAAGGAGGAGGAGGCCCGCCGAGGAGAAGGATGATGAGGTTGTTAATTAAAGCAAATGGTAAGCTATTCATTCCATTTTCCATTATGGTTATATTATAATTAGTTTTTGTATAAAAAATTGTTATTCATGATGTCCGAAGACAGACAGACGACAGACAAGTACCATGATTCCTTCGTAATATCCCTGTCCACCAAATGACTAATCTACCCCTCAAATTCTTGTTATCGCCTCCAAAGCTTCCTGCTTTTGTTAATCCTTGGTGATTATAGAAGTCCCGTAGTCCAAAGCTTTCTGTTTTTGCTAATCCTTGGTGATTATAGAAGTCTCGTAGGAAATACCAGCTTTAATCTTAAAATCAAAGCACTCACGTGTTCATGTCATATTCGTATGGCTAAAAGTGGACAGAATATGTACCAACACCTCTTTTGGTAAACAATTAGACCATACATCTCTCCTTTCCTTCCCAATTCTTATCTCATAACACTCTCTTATTAGCTCATTTCATTTTCAATATCATGTCCAATGTCCTTATATTAGATTGCAAATTCATTTAGAAGAAATTGAAATTTATGAACATCAGCCAGACGATTGTTTTTCAAATTTTCGGGGTATAAGTTGAAAATTTTAAGAATCATTGTCCAAAATGTGGAAGCTGTCATCATTTCCAAAATGCTTTATATTCCTGGAAAATGATCCGAGAGCAAAATGTAAAGTGCGCATGAACCAACGAGAGAAAATCAATTCCTTCGCCTCAAGGAAGCAGAAAAGAAAGTGGGAGAATGGTCCAAATCATTGCTTTTCTGTTAGCTGTCAACTTCATCCATAAATTTCTCATTAACTCCATTTGTAACAGAAAGCAAGACAACTTCAGATATAACTTGGCCCTTATATAATACGCTACGTACCGTACCATAAATAATAATAATGACAAGCTGATTCAAATAAGAAAATCTATACTGTCTGATACGTTCAGAGATACCTTTTCCTCTCCTTTCTGAAACGATAAACTCAAGATTTTATATATTTATAGACAGTTCATGAAGTCCTTATCAGTTTGTAAATCTGGATCACTAATTTTATTGAGGTAGTTTGAATGTCTCATGGAAGCAGACACTGACGCCCCCAGACTCTTGGGAGGTTCGTATTATATACCAACTCATCCATTCCTCTCCAGTCTGGCATCAGCAAACCATCTGTCAAAAATGAAACAATGCCAGTACCAGCTGCTCATCACATTTCAGCAAACATTCGTGGATCGGAGGACTCTTGATCCTCAGTCGAGCCAGGGGCCTTGATTCGTGTCAGAATCTTTGCTCCAATGCAGCCAGTAATTGATGATTCCCCAGAGGACGTGCTAATTACGATGATCAAGGAAAAGCTGTAAACCAATTTCATCCCAGGTAAATAGAAATAGAACTCCCTAGCTAGCATTATGTAGATTCATCTCATGGGTCCAGAATAGGAGTCTAGTTAACGAGGAATATGGAATGGAAAGACCATAATTAAAATTAGTTCAGTATAATCTTTTTTAACGAAAAATCCACAGTTATTAGTTTTTTTTTACAAGGAAATAGAACCAAAAAGAAAGTATCACTCGACCCAGACTACCCTGCTCTACTGTAAAGAGCTCCATTCATGTCTTAGTATAGTACATCCTTAACACTCGTCGGAGGTTCTTAAAAGATATGCAGTCTCGGTCCTGCTAAAGAGGCTAGTGTAGCTAGTCTATCGGCACATGGTTCCCTTATCGATAAATATGCTTAATTTGCACCTCCCATGCTCGATTCATCAACTCTCGAATACCTGTCACCAAAAGATTAATGTTAATCATAGCGCTAGTGGAAGAGGAAAGAATGTTAATAACTTCTAACGAGTCCACTTTGACTATCTCACGTCGATATCCCTACTCCCAGAGTTCGGCAGTTAAAGGTTCGCCTACTCTATATTCTGTAGGAAGTCTAAACACCATTGACCTTGGCAGGTCCTAATTACGCCGCCAACTAAAGCAATGTTGGATCCCGTTTTCACCGCTCCATCTGTATTAATCTTGAGCCACCCCTCCATGGGTTTGATCCAACCTACTAGTGTACCCAACGACAAACCCTACACCTAAAACACACGGCTTTTCATCTCTTCATCTCTTTGCCTGGATGATCCAATCAATATAATCCATAAACATTTTAGTTCCATCTACTGGTCAAACAAAACTAATCTAAAAAATGTTGTTGTTTCTCCGTTTCCATAAAAACCAGCAAGCGATGCCAAAGATGGTAGCTCACGCTATCTGATTCAAATGAACGTGATGTATAAGGTTAGAAAGAAGCCAAGTCCCCTCATCATGTTGAAAAAATTCCATATCTACCATTGAAGACGGAAATTTATGCCAGAAGGATTTTACTTGAGGACAATATTGTATAGCGTGTAGAGTCGACTCTTCCTTCCACAAGAGGGACAACCATTCTCCGTTGTTAGATGGTGGGTCACACGCTACTGATTGGTTAGTAATTTCCGCTTTGTCAAGCCAAAGAAAAGACTTGATCCGCTGTAGTCTAGCCCATTTCTATATTTCCTCCCATGACCTGTTGGATATGTCCGTGGTGATATTCTCAATGAGATCGTAAACAGACACCACCATGAACCTCTGGTGATTGATGTGCCCCCAGACCAATTGATCTTCTTCCCGATCATTGATGTGAGGACGGATTGATGCAATAATTGTACAAACTGTGGAAGGAAGATAGTGTTGGAATAAATTCTAATGCCAGTTGCCAAATTTGTTAGTACAGTTAGAAATTGTAGCATTGAAATCGCTTTCAGGAATGGTGGTGTGTGTCACTAAATAGAGAGGACCCTAGTCATCGACCCAATTGTCGAGCCAGAAAAGGGTACCCATTGCCTATATTCCATTTAGCTCCTTGACACACAAAATTCCATGTCGCTGATCATATCCCCCTCCAAATCAATGAAGCTCCGTTCTGAGCTAAGGTCTGGAGAAGATGATGAGTATCCAAATGGTATTTTGCCCTCAGAGTCTAGACCCATGGGCCATGGGTCTTGTAATTAACTCCCATCCGAGCTTAGTAAAAGGTGCATCGTTAGAAGATCTAATGCGCTTAATTGCCAGGCCCCCCACTTTTTTGAGTTGACAAACTGATACCCTTGCTTCCCCTGCTTTTTCCGTATCGAGTGTATGACTTCTTGCGTAATAATAATATTATCTATAATTTGTCTGCCAGGAATAAAACTGCATTGATTTTCCTCAACAAGGTAGTCCAAGTAAGCTTTCAACCGATTCACAATAACTTTAGCAATAACTTTATAGAGTATCGTGCAAAGGCTAATGGGCCTAAACTGGGCAAGATTGGTAGGAATGAAGATTTTAGGAATTAATACCAGTATAGTTTGATTCAATTCCTGTTCCTAGCGTTCCAGTCGAAAAAATGGCTGAATAAAAGCCACCATTTCGGATCCTACCTTATACTGTTGCTTTTGAAAGAAAACGCATTGAACCCATCAATTCCCGTGGCTTTGTTTGGATTCATGGAAAAAAAATCACCTTCCAAACTTTAGTTTCATGAACTGGAAGTGCAAGCTCTTGAACCCTTTCTGCTAAAAGCGGGGAAAAACCTCCGGAATTCGGCAATAGAATTCTAATCTCAACTTCGGGAGCATATAATTGGGCAAAAAAATTCCTAACTAAGAGTCTCAATTGCTCTGGATCAGACACTAATGATCCCGTGTCGTCAAAAAGATGTTCTATCTTCAATTTCGTCCTTTTGGCAAGGTTGATGGTATGATAAAACCTGGTGTTTCGATCGCCCTTCGAGATCCATTCACATTTGGCTCGTTGATGCCAATAAAGTTCCTCTTCACACAACACTTGTAAGAGTTCGACGCTCAGTCGTTCCTCTAAGTCTAATAATGAGTCCAACGTGTAGGTCTACATAGCCCTCTAGATACCCTTCAGCCAGGCAAGCTGTAACATCTCATTCCCAATGGGAAGGGTAAAATAGTCATTTGGAACGGGTTCTGAGTGTTTAAGATTGTCTTGGCGTGTTCATGCATACACATA
>JAOSBK010000009.1:12232109-12242231 GCA_027568895.1 Erythroxylum shatona | reverse complement strand
TCGCTGCATTTGGGGGGAATGAGGAAACATGGATGGCAACTACCTTATCATCCACTTCAGGTGCTTGTTCATCGGTTGGTAATGGTTTTTGTTTAGCAAGGATTATAAACGTAAATGACGCGAAGTTAATTAAAAAATAGCTTTCCGAAAAAGCTATATTTGAGCTTTTAAAAAAGCTATTTCTACCCCAAAAGTGCTTTTGAAATTTACAGTCAAACACTTATTTTTTCCTTAAAATAGTTTTTGCTGTGGACAAAAATACTTTTGGACCCTCTAAAAGCTGAACCAAACAAGCACTTAATCAGTTGCCGGAAATTGGTTGTGTTTCAAAAGTCTTGCATATGATGCTTTGACTTGCGGGGCTTCGTATGATAGGATAAATTCCGACATAAATTTGCTTAATGCAGTATTAGAAGTGGCAGTCATATTGAGTATTTCCAGGTTTGCAATGTAAGATTTCACATCAGAGAGGTCCAAGAGAAGTGTAACCAGAAATATTCACACATTACCTTGTGTAAAAAGAAAGCATTCACAGTGATAACTCCGCCCTCATCACATAGAATGGGGCATTGTACGGCAAGCTATGCATAGCCAAAACTTTATTTCGAAAACCAACGGACATATTATCAATCTTAAAACCACAAAGGTAGGGTCGATCAAGTCTTCGTATGTGGCGATGGAGGTAAGTAAAGGGCTACAGCAACAGCAACTGCAGTGGCAGATATAGCCAGCATTCAATTCCCGTTACCTCTTTTCCTGGTCTGGAATCACAAATTACAAAAATGTTCTAATGCAATCGTAAGTTAAAAATTCCAGGTTGCACAAGAGCCAGTTTGTTCTTGTCAGGGCAAAGGAAGACCGTATAGCTTGATTGCAGCACCCTCCCACTACGAATAAGTTTAAAGATAAATGAATTATATATATATATATATATATATTTATGGACTAGAAACTAGAAAAGCATCAATTGGGAAAATAAGTTAGCTCTTAGACAAACCATTTCTTGAAGCTTTTGTGGGCAGAATCTATGCCTTGTGATTTTTTGCCATCTCCTCCACATCTAGCTCCACTTCTAATACTGGTGCATCCTTTTGCATGCTAAAATGACTGGTACATGGAATATAAGTACTTCAAACCCATAATAGGCGTTATCAAGCTTAACATAGTTTTAACAGTGGAGACTAGCAACTTACCTATTCAGCACAGGACCATGATCTACAGCAGTTCGGAGGCAATATATAACTCGACCAACTACGTCTGATGTGGCAACTGGCCCAAATGTTCGACTATCATTAGCTTCCTGAGTTCCCTCCAGAAAATATATGGTGAAGATAATCAGATTTTGCCAAAAAAATCCATAAAAAACACATGCTCTTTGAGATATATCACCAACGGTATATAAAAGCAGCCTACATCTTGAACTAACGAAACTGAGATCACTAAATGTTAGAACAGGGAAAAAAAGAAAAGGGCTTTGTTGTTCAGACACTTAGTTGTGCCTAATTAGTGTGGAGAGTGTATATTACTCCATTGTGGAATTAATTGTATTTTCCCAAATTAGTGGGATTCCTATGTTTTAGGTGGTAATTAGGCGTGCAAAATGTATACGTATAAATAATCTATACATTGTTCGTATAATATGAGCCTTTTCTGCCAACTTTTCCTCATGGTATTAGAGCCTTAGGGTTTTTGCGGAAAATTGTGCCACTGCCTTCATTGCAATTTCTAGCAGTCTTCATTGCTGCAACCTACAATGGTGCACTTTCCCAATTTCATCACTGCGATTTCTTTTTCTTTCAACTCTAATCACAAACCTCACCCGATTCAAACTCCAATCACAAAAGTCATGTCTGAAATCACAGAAATTAATTCTATCCAAAAAGCCACCCAAAATTCTAAAGAAGTTCAATCAAAAGGTGAGCTTCCAAACATATCATTTACATACTGATTGATGGTAAGAACTATCTAAAGTGGCCTCAACTAGTACAAGCCATCCTCAAAAGGTAAAGAAAAACTGAGTAACCCATCGGAAATTCATCCCGAACAGGTTTCAAAGTTTGGGATGAAGAGGACTCTCTTATTATGTCATGGCTACAGAGTTCCGAGACACCTGAAATTAGTGATACCTGCACGTTTCTCCCAACCGCAAAAGAGATTTGGAGACAATTCAACAAATTTACTCTACGGTTAAGGATGTTGCTCAAGTATATGAAATAAAGGTAAAAGCCAGAACAAGAAGACAAGGAGGGAAACCAGTCACATAATATGCCAATCTATTATAGAGTCAGTTGCCACAATCGGATTATTAGATACCTCAAAGACAGTCTTTGAAGTACAAACTTTAAGAAATCAAGACACACCAAAGAAAGTTGCTTGAAATTGCATGGTAGACCATCAAGCTGAGAGTGTGGCAACAAGGGAAACTAGTCTTCTAATTCGGCCAACATCACTCAAAATAATCAAGAAAAGCTATAGGAACTGGAGGAATTCAGCAGTGAAGACATTGACAAGCTTAGAAGGCTACAGCGTCAGCTAAATAAAACATCACATGCGAGTTCATTAGCTCTGGCATCACTCAACATAATCAACAAAAGCTACAAGAACTGGGGGAATTCAGCAGTGAAGGTATTGATAAGCTTAGATGGTTGATGGGTCAGCTAAGTAAAACATCACATGCGAGTTCATTAGCTTTGTCAGGTAATCCTTCCTGTTCAATTGGAATCCTTGTCATTTATGGTTCATAGATTCAGGCACTGCGAACTACATGACCAACTCACCCAAGACTTAATGTCTCGCAGAAAGCCTTTTGTCATTATTGGGTAATAGATTCAGGCATCACGAACTACGTGACTCACTCACCAATCAATTTATAGTTTACACTCTTTGCCAAGTAATAGAGAAGTTATTATTATTGATGGGTCTCTTATCATTGTTGTTGGCATAAGAGATACAAATTTTCCATCAATCATATTAGAAAATGTCCTTCCTGTTCCTATGTTTCAAAACTGGGAAAAATCTGAATAAAACCCCTGTTAATCACTTATAGTTTGAGATAAAAATAATTACATAAATATCCCTAGCTAAATAGAAAATAACAGCAAATACCTAATTACAGGAATGCACATAATTAACTCCTAAAAACCAAACCTAAAATCACAACTATCAATAACTCCCCCTCAAGATGGGATATGAATATCTGCCATGCCATCTTGCGTACTAAGGAAGGAAATAATGAGGTTTTGACATCAAATTTCATATAACCCTGTAATTAACACCAACTCTCCAACACTCCCCCTCAAGCTAGTGAACGTATATTGATCATTCCCAGCTTGCATATATTTGCCTCAAAACCCGTTCTAAGAAGTGCTTTTGTGAGGACATCAACTTCTTGTGAACTGATGGGCCCATAGCATATACAAATCTTCCCACTCTCATTCTCAGTCTTGACAAAATTTTAGTCAGTCGAAACATGTCTCATTTGATCATGTTAAATAGGGTTGTGAACTATTGCAATAGATGATTTTTTTTTTCTTTTCAAATGTTCAAATATGATAATAGCCTATGAAGCCAAATATGTTCTCATATCCCTTGTATAAAAGCCCTATACTCTGCTTTTGCACTACTTCTGGCCACAACAGTTTGTTTCTTGCTATGCCATATAATAATGTTACCCTATAGTGGACTTAGCATCTTCAACTAAACCAACCCAATCAGCATCCACAAAACCTTCAATCTCCTGAATCTCATTCTTCCAAAATAAAATGCCATTTTCTAGAGTTCCTTTAAGATATTTGAGCACAATGTCTTTTTGAATGTTAGGTGTGGTAAGTGATAGGTAGATTAGCCTTCCAATTAGACCTCCCAATTAGACATTGATAATTTTCCTTGTTAGTTTTAGGATCATCTGCAGAGATATCATGTTTCCAATTTCTTTCTAATGGCATGCTAGCAGGTCAACAACCAAGTTTACTAGTTTCCTTCAAAAGATCTAGAATATATTTCCTTTGAGAACCATTTCATCAACGTATACAATCAAAATTGACCTCTTCACACCTTCAAACAATTTAATAAACACGGTATGATATGCTTGGCCTTGCTCGTAGCCAAATTGTCATATTTATGCTGAATTGAGTAAAACCAAGCCTTGGGAGACTACTTGATGTAGGACAAATAGAAGAAGTATTAATTGGTAGCTAAAAATCACAAAATTAGGACATATGGTTGATATTAGGCTGTTGAAATATCAAGTTTCAGGTCTGAATTTTAGCTTGAAATGCTAAATTTTTTATTAGGTATAGATGGGATTTTAGGGCTTGTTGCTGGAAATTTTAGGCTAGGATTTTAGGGTTTAATATGGCTGGAATTTTAGGTTAGTTTTGCTGGAATTTAACGAGGAATACAACAATGGAGGGTAGAAAACTAGGAATCACTCATAAGGTCTAAGAATAACTCTTAGAAAAGAAGCATCACACCTTCTAGTTGAAAAATCAAGTTTATAGAAAAAATTCAGGTTCTCTTATCATTGAAGGGCTGAGTATACACACATTTATAGAGAAGTTCTTACAACTCTTAGTCTAGTAGCAAAAATTTTCTAACAAATTTAAATCCTATTCCAGTAAAAATTCTATAAATAAGTCCTAAACAACTAGGATAACATATCTAAAACTAGAATAATATAGTTATCCTACTACTACTTCCTATCTAATAAGGAATCTCAACATAATCTAAATTGCAGCCTTTGTTGTCAACTCAATTTTCATCCTTCATCCCACCATTGACTAATTTTCCTTCTTTTAGTTCTTCTATAGATTTTAAGATCTTTTGCATCACTACTTTAGACTATACAAGAACCATCACTACTATAGATTTTAACCTCTTTGAAGATTTGTAAGGATAAATTAGATAATGATGAATTGGTTGCTTTGCAAGAATGAATGATTCACAATGAAAAGAAGAGACATTCTTATTAATAAATAACTTTAGGTATAAATGCTTCATACAAGGAAAACTAAGATGGATGAAACGTTTATGCCATAACATCACATCAAACTTAGACAAAGTAGATAAAAAAGGACTTGGGGTGTTTTTGGTGTGGGAGAAGAACTAGTAAGATAGTAGAGATCGTATTGCTCCTCAACATTGCCAATTATCCTTCCCAAATAAGGATCTTTAAATATACATTGATCACAAAGAAAGATTACTGTGCAATTTAATAATAGAAAGAAGATTATATTTTAAACTACAAACATGAAGCAAAACTATCAAATGAATTCAATGGCAAACATCTCTAATCCTAACCACCATAAATGTATTGCCATTTGCTACAAAGACAAATTATCAACATATTTTTATAATTTGAGAACATATTATAAGGCCCGTCAAATAATCTGAAGCACCAATGTCAACAATCCATCCATTAAGAGCGTCCTTCTGTGATAATAAAGAGGGCATGATAATATCTCATTATGTCATTGCTATAGCAATGGTTGATGCCAAATATTCAAATTGTCGTTCTTGGCTTAGGAGAGTTTATCCTGCTAGTTTTCCCGAAAGGAACACATGATGGAACACATCTAACATGCCCGTGTGCAAGATCGTGTCTAATTTGTTAGTTTGTCACAAGGGAAACACGGATTGGTACATGTATATGTCTAACTGGCTAGTTGAGAGGAACAAATGTTAGTATATAGCCGTGTTTAAGGTCATGTCTGACTCCTACTTTTTTTCTTCTTTCTTCTTTGACATAAAAGACATCAAATAGAGAAGAAAACATCATCGCATAAGTGCTTTAACATGACTTTGTCTCTTATTGGAATGATGAATGGACACAAACAATAGACAAACAAGTTAATAAAACAAGCGTACAAATGAACACAGCTTCATTTCTAGGAATTTTTATTTTTTTTTGGGGTTCGATGGGAAGACCAACTCTAAAACCATGAAACAAAGACAAGATGAAACAAATACATGATAAAGATAGGTTCTAAGAATTTTTTCCATATCCATTGTGATGATAGATATATGAATATGTACAAGTACATATGGATGTGTTAGAAAATAAAAGATTTAGTTTGATTTCCTTTCCTAATTTCTAGTTGTTTCGATTTTTTGAATAAAGGACCCGAATCCCTAAATTGGGGTTAAGGATCCTTCGAAATAAGGTAGTGTATATTTTAGTTACTATATTTAGATTATTTATGTTTTTATTAGTCTTTTACCAGTACCCTATAAATTCAATGTGTTCTATTATAGATATATATGAGAGAAAATAAAGTTTTCCTTAAAAAATCCTACATGGTATCAGAGCCCTAGGGTTCAAATCTGAAAAATGGCAAAGACTGCCATGACTGGTGCAAGCAAAACCCAAAACACATCAGAGGTTACCTCTGAAACTAACCCAGACAGCTCTGTCTATACTGGTGTTGATAATATAAACACCAGTTATTCTTTACAAATTTTCGCTCAAACATTGAACGGAAGAAACTACCTTGAGTGGTTTCAATCTGTCAAACTTGCACTCGAAGGCAGAGGAAAGCTCAGGTACATCACTAGGGAATAGAAGCAGCAAGAAGAAAACGAGCTTGGTTTTAAAAGATGGAGAGCAGAAAATTCCTTGGTAACAACATGGCTTCTAAATTCGATGGAGGCAACAATTGCAAGGCCGAATATGTTCCTGGCAATAGCCAAAGCAATGTGGGACTCCATCCGGAAAACGTACTCAGACTTGGAGAATTCTTCACAGATTTTTGAATTCAAATCAAGGCTTTGGCAATCCAAGCAAGGAGATCGTGAGATTACCATGTATTACAATGAGATGGTGGCTCTTTGGTTTGAACTAGATCAATGTTATGAAGATGAATGGGAGAATCCAAATGATTGTGCAAGGTATAAGAAAAGAGAAGATAATGATCGTGTCATACCTTGCACAAGGAGCTTAGATGAGGTAAAGGGAAGAATTCTTGGCAGAAAACCACTTCCCTCAATTCACGAAGTTTTTTCGGAGTTACGGCAAGAAGAAAACAGAAGGAGAATCATGCTCAGCAATGTTGCACCACCAACCGAGGCTGAGAACTCAGCTCTTGTCTCTCGGAACTCAGGAGGGACTGATGAAGACGGAGAAAGGAGGAAACGACCATGGTGTGATCTTTGTAGAAAACCATGGCACACTAAAGAAACATGTTGGAAGATTCATGGGAAGCCAGCATGTTTAAAGAAAAAACAGGAAAGGAATGGCAGAGCACTTCAAACCACAACTGATGATTCTGAAGTGCAATCAATCAACTCAAATGAGCAACCTTTAGTTAGAGCATCTGCACAAACTTTTAAACCTCCACAATTCTCTATTACTTATTCATGTTCTCTCGCAGCCCAAGGTAATTCTTGTGTCACAACCCTCTCTACTTTTGGTCTTTCTCCTAGTCCTTGGATTATAGATTCCAGAGTAACAGATCACATGACAAATTGCTCCCAACTGTTCTCATCATATAATCCATGTGCAGGAAACAAAAAAATTAAGATTGTTGATGGATCTTTTTTGGCAATAGCCAGGATTGGCTCAATCAAAGTTTCCCCGCTAATAACTCTTTGTAATGTGCTTCATGTTCCAAAATTGTCTGGTAATCTTCTTTCTATCAGTAAAATAACCCGTGATCTAAATTGTCAAGCTAATTTCCATCCAACTCATTGTGAGTTTCAGGAAATGGCCTCGGGGAGGATGATTGGCAGTGCCAGGGAAAAAGGAACACTGTATTTCTTTGAAGATGGAACAATCCCGAGTAAACTACCAGTCAGTAGTTTATGCTTTGAATATGAATTTTCTTCTGGTAATCATGAAATAATGCTATGGCACTATAGACTTGGTCATCCAAACTTTCATTACTTAAGACATTTGTTTCCTCCTCTTTTTATTAATAAAAATCCATCTTCATTTCGGTGTGAGATTTGTATGTTTGCAAAACAACACCGAGCCTCTTATCCTCCAAGACCATACAAACCCTCTAAGCCATTTTCTTTAATTCATAGTTATGTTTGGGGTCCTTCAAGAACACCAACAATTCTTGGAAAAAGATGGTTTGTCTCATTTATAGATGATCACACTAGAATAAGTAGGGTATATTTATTGAAAGAAAAATCTGAGGTTGAAGAAATTTTTAAAAACTTTTATACCATGGTTCAAACACAATTTGATGAAAAAAATCAAATCTTTAGAAGTGATAATGGGAAGGAATTTTTTAATAAGACTTTGGGGAGTTTTTTTATTGAAAAGGGAATTATTCATCAGAGTTCATGCAATGATACCCCCAAACAAAATGGAGTTGCGGAGAGAAAAAACAAACATCTACTAGAAGTCTCAAGAGCATTACTTTTCACAAATAATGTTCCAAAGTACCTTTGGGGTGAAGCTATTCTCACAGCAACTTATCTTATTAATCGAATGCCCTCAAAGATTTTAGATTTCAAAACTCCTTTACAAGTTTTTTCAAAAGAGAAATTTCCCCGGATGGTATCCGATTTACCCATTAAACTCTTTGGCTGTACAGTTTTTGTTCACAATCATGATCCAAATCAAAGTAAACTTGATCCTAGAGCTCGGAAATGTGTTTTTGTAGGATATTCACCAACTAAAAAGGGCTATAAATGCTATGATCCTACTTTGAAAAAATTGTTTGTTTCCATGGATGTATCCTTTTTTGAAACGACACCTTTTTTCAAGTCTCCTCTTCAGGGGGAGAAAAATAATGAAGATCCGACTTGGGATCAAATCAATATCTTGGTGAATGAGGATCTTTTCCAGCTTCAGAATAATTCAATATCTGAACCTGTGTCAAACATCTCACCAACAAAATCTGTTCTAACTCAACCTGAACAAGACCAAAGTGAAAAAACAGAAGATAGGCCAAGTCTTGTCCCAGCAGAAAATAATGATTCCTTTGAAGGAGATGAAAGAAAGAAAAAATTCGGATTGGTTTACACCCGGAAAAACTTGACTCAAGAAAAAATGTCTGAAAATTCCCAACAAGGCCAAGATTCCAGCCCGGGGCAAGATCGAAACTCCTTGAGTATGCCTTTTTTAGTTCAAAACTCTTCAGGTGATACTCCCTACTTACATTCTATTTCTTACAGATTTTTATATTCCTATTGCTCTTCGGAAAGGGGGTAGGTCGTGCACTAAACACCCAGTGTCAAAATTTGCCTTACAAAAACCTATCTCCTACTTTCTCTTTCTTCACTAATCAAATGTCACTTGTGGAGATTCCAAAAAATGTTCAAGATGCTTTACAAGTTCCTGATAGAAGGAAGCAATTCTAGAAGAGATGAGAGCTCTTGAGAAAAACAGAACATGGGAAGAAGTGGATTTGCCAAAAGACAAGAGGACCGTAGGGTGTAAATGGGTATTTACAGTAAAATACAACTCGGATGGATCCCTAGAGAGATTTAAAGCCCGGTTAGTTGCTAAAGACTTCACCCAGACGTACGGAATCGACTACATGGAGACCTTTGCTCCAGTAGCAAAACTTGACACTGTAAGAGTGCTTCTCTCATTGGCTGCCAATTTAGATTGGCCTTTACAACAATTAGATGTCAAGAATGCATTCTTGAACGGAGACTTGGAAGAAGAAGTTTACATGGATGCTCCACCAAGATTTGAAGAAAAATTTAACTCGAAAGTATGCAGATTAATTAAGTCCCTTTATGGTTTGAAGCAATCACCCCAAGCTTGGTTTGAGAAGTTTACTTGTTCAGTGAAAAGGCAAGGTTATACACAATCTCAAACAGATCACACAATGTTCTTTAGGCACTCATCAAGTGGAAGGATCACAGTCTTAATAGTCTATGTCGATGACATTGTCTTGACAGGCAATGACTTAGAAGAGATGCATCGCTTAAAGAAGAATTTGGCTACTGAATTTGAAATCAAAGATTTAGGTTCTCTCAAATATTTCCTAGGAATGGAAGTAGCAAGATCAAAAAGGGGGATTGTTGTTAGCCAAAGAAAGTATGCACTAGATTTGTTGAAAGAGACGGGAATGAGTGGATGTAAACCGGTAGATACACCAGTGGATCCAAATGTGAAACTGGGAAATAGCAAAGGAGGATGCCCAGTGGATACAACAAGATATC
>JAOSBK010000009.1:12177987-12188029 GCA_027568895.1 Erythroxylum shatona | reverse complement strand
TTTTATTATTGTATGGAATTGGAATAATAATTGATGATAGGATTTTTAGATATTGATGTCGTTTCTAAACTCACCTTCGGGGTTTTATCCTTGATTTAATGAAATTTGATTGTTTGTGTTCTACTAGATTTATTATTATTTAATTTCTTTAATTGCATAATTCGGTGATAAACTAAGAGAGTGAATCGAGTGAAAAATAACTCGTTAGGAGATTTAATAGAATGAGAATTAAATCAAATCGGTAAATTGTGTGAAGAGAGACCTTGCAATAGTTTCCAATAGTTTATTAGACAACTTAAGATCTAATTAAGGTTTTGGATAGTTGTTAATTGAGAAATTGCAACTTCTATAATCTAATTATGGTTTATAAATTAGGTTTAATGGTTATAACTCGAGTGAGATTAATCAACCATAGGATCGTGTAGAACTAATAATCTAGTAATTCATAATTGATTAGGTTAGAGTTAAAGATAGGTAAAACCTACTTTCTCTCAATTGATAATTCCTTAGCTTAATTCTTGGATGTGCGTTGCAATTGCTAATTTGCTAATATTTTTGTGATTGATTCTTGAATTGCTTGATTAAATTACATCTGATTCTAGTTTCATTATATTTGAATTTCTATGATTTGTTTTGGCCTAAGACTTTAGGATTAGATTGTCCCTCTTTGTGGGATCGACACCTTAGGCACTACGGGAACGATCCGTGCGCTTATGGATTACCGAGGTTAATTAATTAAAACTTACACGCATTGAATAACCATGACCAACAATCATCTACCTTCTCATACCACTAAAAAGCTTTCAAGATCCTATCAATTTCCTTGGATACTATCTTTGGTAGAACCATATGTGCAGCCCAATGAATATGCATACTGTTTAAGACCGAAGTGATGAGTGTTAATCCAGTCGCGATCGACAAGAATCTATTTTTTTCATGCATAAATTATGCTCTTGATCTTTGCAATCAAAGGAACAAAGTCTGAGAACGTAGGTTTGGAAGTTGTTATTGAAACTCCCATGTATTTGAATGGGGGGAATGAAATGGGAAACCAACATGATTAAAAATGTCTTCTTGGTGTCTAACATCCGAGGATATGTATGAAATGTTTTTTCCATATTCACCGTTAGCCCGGACTAACCAGCAAATATGTGCAATATGTGTAGCAACATGCTTATAGAATGATTATTTGTACTACAAAACAACATGAGGCCGTCAGCATAGATCAAGTGAGATAATTGAAATAACAGGATTTTAGAAAGGGAACAAAACTTCACTTTATTCCTTTGATTCAATGGAATTTATACAAGAGCATTCTTAGTTTAATGCTACTAACTATCAAATTTAAAATAGGATAAGCTTATCTCATCTTTTAAAAGATAAACTTATCTCCTAGAAGATAATCCTCCTAAGCTAATAGACTTAACTAAAAATAAAGATAAATAATTATCCAACACTCCCCCTCAAGTTTAGGAATAGATATTTATCATCCCCAACTTGTTTAGAATTGTCTTGAATCTAGGCTTAGGCATGATCTTTGTGAAAATAGCTGCTTTCTGTGCTTGAGTAGGAACATAGCATAATTCAATGCCTCTTTCTTCTATTTCACGTTTGATGAAGCTTCGGTCAATTCTAACATGTTTCGTTTGATCATGTTAAAGTGGATTCTTCACTATGCTAATGGTTGATTTGCTGTCACTGAAGATTTTGGTGGGAGAAGAAGTGATCTGTAGATCCTACATTAACCTCACTAGCTAAATAACTTTGCATATTCCTTGTGCAATTGCTCTAAACTCTACTCCTACATTGCTTCTTGCCACTACGGACTACTTCTTGCTTCTCCATATAAAAAGGTTCCCCCCACTGCTTAGTATAATAGCTAGAAATCGATCTACTATCTTCAATACAACCAGCCTATTCTGCATCTGTAAAGCCTTCTATGCTCCTTTTCTGATTTTTCCGAAACATTAATCCTCTGACTGGACTGCGTTTGAGGAACCTCAGAATATGGTTGACTACCTCTAAATGTCTTTGAGTTGGAGACTACATAAACTGGCTGACAATACTCACAGAGTAAGCAATATCTGCTTTGGTTAATGACAAATAAATAAGTTTTCCTACCAACCTTTAGTATCTTCCTTTGTCAATAGGAGGATCTTCTTCACCTTTCTTGAATTTCTAGTTTCTTTCCAATGGAGTTCCCATGGGTTTGCAGCCCATTTTTCCTATTTCCTCTAATAAATCAAGAATTTATTTTCGTTGAGATATAAAAATACCTTCTTTACTTCTAGCAATCTCCATTATAAGAAAGCGTCTTAAAGCTCTGAGATCTTTTACTTTAAATTCCAGCCTCAATTTGTTTTTAAGATCATTGATCTCACTAGTATCATCACCTGTGATTATAATATCATCCACATACATGATCAAGATGAACTTCTTTCCATTTTTTCCAAACTTCACAAACAAGATGTGATCAGCTTGTCCTTGTTTGTATCCAAATTTGCAAAGAGTGTCACTGAACCTGTTAAACCATGCTTGTGGAGACTATTTGAGGCCGTATAAAGATTTTTTCAATTTGCAGACTCTCCCCTTTTCTTCTTTAGATTCAAAACCTAGTGAGATCCTCATATATATTTCCTCATCTAATGTAGCATTTAAGAAGGCATTTTTAATGTCAAGCTGATGGAGTTTCCAATCTAAATTTGCAGCCAATGATAGAAGAACTCTAATTGTGTTCAACTTTGCAACTGGAGTAAATGTCTTCTCATAATCTATTCCACAAGTTTTTGTAAAACCTTGAGCTACTAATCTAGCCTTATACCTTTCGATCTCTCCATCTTATACTTCACAGTGAACACCCACATGCTACCAACCATCTTTTTTCCATCGGGCAGATCTACAATATTGCATGTCGTATTTTCAAGTAAGGCCTTCATTTCCTCAAGTACAGCTTCCTTCCACTTAGGCTCTTGGAATGCATCATGCACATTTCTTGGAATTCTTACACTGCCAAGCTTAGTAGTGAAAGCTTTAAACATTGAAGACAACTTTGAGTAAGTCAAATAATTTGAAATAGGATAGTTGGTACATAATCTTACCCCCTTTCATAATGCAACTGGCATATCCAAGTCACTTGCTATAGTTTCTTTAGGAGCCAATTCCTGTTCCAATGATTGGCCTTGTTGAGGAGCTTTAGGCCTTCAAGAATATACCAAAATTGGCTGGTCGGGAACTAGTTCTCCCACTGAATCAGACTGGACAATTTTGGGTTCAATGGTGGGTGCTTGTGAGTTTTGTGGGAATATCTAGAGAGAATTTTGTGAGACAGGGAGTGATATGCTTGGGTTCCAATAAGTCTCTTCTTGTAATGTCTCCCTCTGAAGAGAGGTATTGGAGAAGAACGATTGACTTTCAAAAAAGGTGACATCATAGGAAAACAAAAAATTTGTTTATAAAAGGTGAGAAACACTTTTAACCTTTTTGAGTGGGAGAGTTCCCAACAAACACACACTTAATAGCTCGTGGGTCAAGTTTGCTTCTACTGGGTTAATTGTTGTGTATAAAAACAATACACCCAAAGCCTTTAGGAGGAAGAGAATTAAGAATCTTTATGTGAGGAAATTGATCTAGAAGAACACTTAAAAGGGTTCGGAATTGAAGAGTTTTAGAAGGGAGACGATTTATCAAGTATGATGTAGTTAGAATAGCTTCTCCCGAATAGGAATTTGGAACAAATTTAGTAAACATCATAGATCGGGCTATCTCTAACAAATGACGATTCTTTCTTTCAACTATCCCATTTTGTTGTGGGGTATAAGCACAAGAACTTTAGTGGATGATCCCATTTTCACTAAGATATTGAATAAAATCATGTGAGAATATTATTTCCCATTGTCGGTGCGTACTACTTGAACAAAGGTTTGGAATACATTTTAAATGAGCTAGTGAAACTGTTTAAAGACATGATAGGCTCAGATTTGCGTTTCATTAGGTATACCCAACATACCCTTGTATGATCATCAATGAAACTAATAAAATGACGAGTACCTGTTAAAATTTTAGCTCTAGTAGGACCCAGATATCACTATGAATTAATTGGAATGGATTTGAGGGTTAGTATGACTGTATGGCATGATTGTTTTTGCTTTGCTTTGCAAGGACACATTGCTCACAATATAAAGACATGATCTTTATTGATGAAAAGTTGTGAATTTTCAAATATGGGAATTTGGATTACCAAGGCAATGATGCCATAACATAACATCAGAATTTGACATAACTGAAAGGGAAAAGTTATTTGGTGTTTTTAAGTATAGTAGGAGTACTCTTTCCTGAGTAGTAAAGTCCATCTTTCTCCTCAGCACTACCAATCATCTTCCCCAAACACCGATCCTAAAATTCATAGCGAGAAGGAAAAAATGTCACAATAAAGTCCATGTCCTTGGTTAATTGACTAACAGATAATAGATTATAAGTTAACTTGGGCACATAGAGAACGGAATTTAACGTCAGATTTGACAAACAAATCCTCCCTTGACCAATAGTTGGTGATATCTTTCCATCTGCGACCCAGACATTAACTTTCTGTTCATGTGGCTCATATTCCTAAAAAACATTCAAAGGCCCAGTCATGGGGTCTAATGCATCCGTGTCCACAATCCAAAAATCGTGACCTAGAGACTTTAATAATAATGATTGACACAAGTATCTTTACACACTAGTGCTGTGGTAGGAGTTTGTTGGTCATGTGAATCTAATTCAGCTGTGATCTTTGTTTGATTCAAGAGTTGGTGAAGCAGTTCAATCTGCTGGGAAGACAAATTTAGCCCAGTGGATTTGCTAATATTAGATTCTGCTACACGTGTTGCTCCACATTTTTGCTAACCCCTTTCGCTTTTAGGCTTCCAATCTGGTGGTTTCCCATGTAAGTGCCAGCAGATCTCAGGGGTGTGGTAGGGCTTATCACAGTGGTCACACCACTACTTGTTCTTGGTTTGTTGCTCTCGGGGTTGTTGAGTAAGACCTCTTTCGAGAGTTTGCCACTAAAGTCGAACCTTGAGAGATTTGTTCCAAAGTGGGAGAGGTAAGCATGACCTTTCTTCTAGTCTCTTCCCTACGAACCTCAACAAACGTTTCTCAGATCGAGGGTAATGGCTTTAAACCAAGTGGCCATCCTTGTACTTCATCAAGTTCAATATTAATTCCTTGCAAGAAATCAAAAACTCTCTCCTTTTCCATATTTCTTGGCATCAACATGACACTCCCAATTTATTGCATAAAACAGATCCATCTCCTGCCATAATTCAGTAAGTTATAATACTCAGTAACAAACATGTTACCTTGGTGAGTATTTCTGATTTTGGATCTAATTTCAAAGCATTGAGATGTGTTCTCCAAATCAAAATATATATCTTGCACAACCTCCCAAATTTCTCTTGCAATTTTGCATAATAGATAGGTTCTTCCTATTTTTGGCTCCATTGAATTAATAAGCAAAGCCATAACAATAGAATTCTCAGCATCCCAAGCACCATAAGTGACTGATGTTTCCTGTGGTTGAGGAATTGCCCCAGTTAGATATCCAACCTTGCCTCTTCCTTTGATTACTAGCAAGACTGACTAAGACCATTCTCGAAAATTCATTTCATTCAATTTATGTTGCGTGATTTGCAACGAAAGATTATCAATAGAAGGACATGAGGATTGGGCTGAAGGGGTTACGGAACTAGGTGTTTGGGAGGAGGTTTGTGTGGTGGAAGACTCGTCAAGGGTTGGTTGAACTCCAGCCATGATGTGGCTGGAAACAGATTTTAGGCTACCAAAATTGGTAGCTCTAATACCATGAAACAAGAGGATTTTAGAAAGGGGACAAAACTTCACTTTATTCCTTTGATTCAAGGGAATTTATTCAAGACTATTTCCTAATTTAATGCTACTAACTATCAGATTTAAAATACGATAAACTTATCTTATCTTTTAGAAGCTAAACTTATCTTCTAAAAGATAATCTCCTAAGCTAACAGACTTATCTAAAAATAAAGATAAATAATTACCAACAGATGTTAAGTGTTATTATGCATTCAAATATAGCTAATAATTTTCATATTTGAGGAAATAGTTTATAGTGAATAAAATAAGCACTCCTTGATCAATTATTCAACACCCAAGTTAACTACAAATTTTGTACAAAAGGCATATCAAACAAAGGGCAGACCTTAATCATCTCTTTGATGATTTTTGGCAAAAAAAGTTAAAAAGAGGTTGTATATAGAAAAATGGAAGATGTATAACATAGCAGGGTTCAAAACTGAAGTGAACTTACATCCGAAAGTATTCATCTAATTGACTGTCAGCCAAGGGAAGTTTTCCACCACTATCACGACTTCTTTCATTTAGATCCTCTAGTTTTGAAGTCAGATCACTTATTCCCTTCTGAAGCTCTCTTATCTCATCAGCATGCTTCCTCCTTTCTTCTTTTTTCCTATCAAGCTCCTTACGGCTACTCTTGATTTTTGAATTTATGCGAGACATCTCCTCATTTAATTTCAGAAGCTCAGGTTGCTTCAGGAAAGCAACCAGAACAAACAAAGCAATAGTTAGTCCTCAGAGAGAATGAAAACCATGGTTAAAAAACGTGTTATGTATGCTGATAGCTTGTTTCATTTTTTAAGATAACAGAATGAGTAAAGCCCATGTTTTCCAACAAGGGAGATTCCAACAATGTTATGTATTTGTTGGCACATGGAAGTTTTTCTGGTCTAATCCACTAAAATGGTGCACAGGTGAGCCTAGCAACGAGAATTCATCTAATGGACGGTATCACCATAAGATATCATTCAATACTTAACAATAACTAGCAGTAACCAAAACTTCAAAAGGCAGCAATTACTTACATTCTTGTCAAGTTTTGAACTCCTCTCCTTAATCTTCCTATCATATTGCATCATCTCTTTGTTGTATTTGGCTTGTTCTTTCTTCTTCTTACCTGCTTCATCTTCAAATTTCTCCAGCTCTTGCATGACACCTTCTCGACTCTTCCTTTCAGCTTCAAGTTCATCGTCTAGTTTTTGAATGTCCTTATCTAATATATACAATTGCCATAAGAAGTGCTCTTTCTTCAAAGATTTCTGCAATGCAAAAAAAGAAGCAGCATAAAGTGGTCACTACATACTATTTTCAGAAAACAAGCAAATCTGAACCCCCAAGGTTCTTGATGAAACCAAACAATTCATACCAATTGATCTTGCAAGCGAAAATGTTTTTCTGCTTCTTCTTTCTGCTCTTTCTTTTGTTTCCTCTCCATAACTATAGTTCTCTTCTTCTGATAAACTAGTGCTGATTTCTCTTCTGCAATGGCCTTCTTTTCCTCCAAATCCTCATAGTCTCTTTTGAGTTCCTCAGACCCAGAAATCTGTTCAAGAAGTGCAGTGAGCTCTTTGGGATTTTTGGACGCAATGGACTCCACATCACCCTACACAACAAAGATAAAATGTAGCAAAAAGTCATTAGTCTGCGAAGATACGACATAAGCAAAAACAACAAGCCGACCGAGAAAAGATTAAAAGGAAAAGCTTTCAAGATCATCTCACCAAAGCAAAAAAAAAATACGAAAACAAAACAGAATCAACCAGCAAATATAAAGAACCAAAGACAAGTAATTAGAAAAAAGAAACTGACCTGAAATACCAAAAAGTTTCGAGCCTTAACGAGAATACCAAGAGACCTCAATCGTGCATTATACTCATCCCAATTAACAACTTTTGAGTCAAGCCTGTACTCGCTGGCACCAGCACTAGTAATAGTACGAGTGAAGTGGATCTGAGAGCCGTTACCCAACTGATAAATCAAGCGAACAAAGGCTCTGCGACCTTTCTGCTCCTTCTCGCGGTCGTCGAAGGCGTAGATGAGGTCCTTGAGCTGGGCCCCACGGAGCTGGCCAGTGCGGACGCCTAGGACGAAGCTGATGGCGTCCATTAAATTGGACTTGCCGGCGCCGTTGGGGCCAATGATGGCGGTGAAGTCCTTGAAAGGGCCAATAGTTTGGAGGCCCTTGTAGGACTTGAAATTCTCCATCTCCAGTTTAAGAATTTTGCCCTGAGAGATCATTGACGGCATGGCACCCAATTTCCGATCTAGGTTGTGCTGGTCTAGGGTTTTGCAGAAATAGAAGTAAATCAGTAGAGGGGAAGCTAGGGTTTTGCAGAAATGAGTGTAAATTAGTAGAGGGAAAACTAGGGTTTAGACTTTTGTTGACTTCTCTTCTACTGCTATTACTACTATCAGAACTACACAGGGAAAGGGGGGAGAGAGAGTGAGAGGGGACAGTTTTGTTCTTGGGACAAAAATGGCGGGAGGGTAAATTGTTTTTGGGAAGTTGACGTGATAAGCGTTCGCAAACGATTCGTAACGTGTTTAATCATTAATCTTCTATAGAAATTTGACTGCTTGCATTTCTCCACTAGGCTCGCTGTTAGAGCCTCACGTCAGCAATGTTTCATAAATTTCCCATCCATGTTACTTGCTCATGCCTTCATTCGCATGATTCTACAAAGTACAGAAGATATCAACTTTCGTGGTTGAAAGATCAAGTAAAAGACAACTACACAGTGGCAATTTATTAAAAAATTATATAAAATGAAATTGGATAATTAAACTTAAAACAAATCAATCACTAATGCCTGATCAGCAAAATTTGCAGTTGTCCTTGAAGACCATGTAACTTGCCTTGATAGGTTTTGGCTAAGTTTCCGAATTCAAATTGCTTGAGAGAAGTTGAAGGGTGCTCCGAGTTGTTTTAAGGAATTTATTTATGTTTTCAATGGACAGACTACAATAGTTGGAATGGTCAGTGGGAAAGTCCGCTCCTCTGAGTTCTGTACGATAGCTTTTAGAAGGAGATAGTGGCAGCTGATGAACATAAGAGTGAGAAATGTTGAATGAGATGCAAGGTGCAAGCACCGTTCGTCCTTGCAACAATTCCAATTAGCGAATATGCAGAGTAAGAAAGAAAATAGACTGTCCTTGCAACAATTCCAATTAGCGAATATGCAGAGTAAGAAAGAAAATAGACTATCTATGAAAATTGATATTAATTATGGAAACAATTCATCACTTGATAAAAATTGAAAATGTTTTAGTAGTAGTAGTAGCTGTCTATATGATAAAGCATTTGTATGTCTCATGCATGTTAGCATTTAGGATTTGTTCTTCCTTCAAAATGTTAGGTTTTGCATTTGTTGTCTCCGATGAGCGATCGGAGTCGAAGGTAACGTTTTGGTAAATATCTTCACATGGAATGGTAGATATTATTTGCTACGATAATGCCAATCGTGACATTGATCAGGTTCTTCTTCTGAAAAATCCTGATATGTTTATGTGTTTTCCTCTTTATGATCTTCTAATATGCGAAATGAAAGCTCGATTCCATCCTCCGTCATCTCGGTCGCTAGTGTGAGTATTTTATCACTTTATCTTTTGCTTTTATTACATAAAGATTCAATCTTTATGAACTTAGAAGTACAAGCTAAAGTCTTTAACTTGGCTCGGGGTCTTCACCTTGCATTTTCTGCCAGAAGAAGCCATCAATATCAGTAAGATGAGGTCTAGGTTTTTTTTGGTGTTTAATTGTTTGTTTGATTTTGTGGCTCAGTGTTTGTTTCTTTGGATTTCCTCTACAAGTTGGGATTTTTATGGAAACATTGGGTCTCACGATCTCAGACATTCTCTCACCTCCTCTCTCCAGGTATATATGCTTTCTTCGTTTGGCTTAAGAGATTGGTATTTTTGGTTTCGATTCTTAGATCTATGATTCTTTGATGATGTTATTTTGTTATGTTGATCTGATTGACTTCTAGATCTGTCATTTATTGTATGCTTCTTTGATATGTTTGAGTTTTTCTTCCCATATTGGTTATGTTCTTTGATTGTTCTGCTTAGATCTTCTTTTTAAGTTTGTGATCTGAGTTGTTGTTGGGACCCGATCCGGAACACCGGATCCCAACCGAAAGAAACGGAAATCGGAGGCGAAAACAAAATGAATAGC
>JAOSBK010000009.1:12165313-12175556 GCA_027568895.1 Erythroxylum shatona | reverse complement strand
TTTGGTTATTCGTTTCGTTATTCGCTTTGCTCGCTTTCCGTTTTGTTATTCGCCTCGTTTCTTTTGTTCCGTTCTTTTGTCTTCCGGTTGGGATCCGGTTCCCGGATCGGGTCCCAACAGATAAGGTAAAAAATAGGTTCACAATAAATCGATAATATATAGATATGTAAACTTTCAAAATATATTTTATTACTAAAATTTAATATCCATAGCAAGTTATAAGTCTACATACTCAACAAAATATTAAATGATCATAAGATTGGCTAATAATATCTTGTAAATGTCAGCAATAATAAAATTACTAAAAATAGTAGCAGTAGTAGCATTGAACATCAATATCATATTGCAAAACACTAAAAGAACTACACTAACAAGCACACAGATGATCATGATTTATGAAAAACAATTTTTACGCACATTTTTGTATGCAAAATCATTAATAATAGTATCAAGATTAATATTGTCTAACATATCCTTCTAGAGGCATAAAATAGCCAAACTATTCAACCTTTTTTATGACATTGATGACCTCAAACAAGTTTTCAATAGTTTTAGTTTAAAAAAAACTTCTCTCAGCTAATGCTACAATTATAGGTATACTCAATAGAATTTGATAAACAATTGACACATTTAGATAATAATTTGCAACTTTACCAAAGTTAAAAATTTCAACTGATGACATTAGTTCATTTGACAAGGTCATATGCAATACCTTTAATTTAGAAAAAAAGATTATATAAATTCACATCTAACATGTTATCATAAGAAAAAGGTCATTATAAAATTAGTGTAATATTTTCTTAATCCATTATCATCCAACAACCTCAAATTCATTGAATCAAATAAGAATCCAAAAATGTTTTCAAATATTGTTAATTGTTCAAGTCTATTCTTTATTGAAGCAATTGTCATATCCACAGCAACTAGAAATTAACTAACTCTAAAAGAATCCTTAAATGATTGTATTTCTTCATCATGATCATTTTCATCAAATTGTCTTTTTCTAATAATAAAAATGTCTAGTTGGAAATATAGACTCTACATTCATCCTCTGTGCCAAACTTTTGGCAATATTCATATTAGAGGCAAATCATTCATTTCTATATTTCTCAAAATATATCATCACACCTTCTAATAGCTCTATGGCAGCCTCAATGCACATAGAGTTAGAATGCAACTTTTTACTCACCATGTTAATAGTGAATAAAATATTATATTGAATAATCATATCAAGTAAAAAACTCAAAACTCTTAAGTACGCTAACCAAACTTTCTGCTTCACTTTTTAACTTGGCATCATTACAAGCTCTAAATAATTCCATCACAGCCAATCTTATTTGAGAAGCTTGAAACCTAATAGCTTTAATACTTTTTATTTGACTCTCCTATTAAGTGTTAAACAATGATTTCATGGTTAAGCTCAAAACATTATCAAGTAAAACCTTCCACCCTTTAGGAGAACTTGGAAATAATGCATATATGTGTTGCACAAGTCCAAGAAAATGAAACAGCTTTAACACAAGAATATGCCATATCACTAAGAAGAGTAAGATTATGATTATGATAAGACTATGACATGTATAATGCTCTCGGATTTGTTTCAAGTAATTGCTTTTTAACCCTTTGTTGTTTTCCCTTCATATTCGAACCATTGTCATAACCTTGACCTATCACACTATGGACATAACGATCAAGAGACGTAAAGACATTCAATATTTCATTAAAAAATCCTAATCTAGATGTGTCATATAGTACTTTTTAAGAACCCTAAAAAGTACTCCTTTATTTTTATTTTTTATTTGACATATTCAGACGTTGTACTAACAGACTCATTTGTTCCATTTGGATCAAATCTAGGATACAATCAAGAATAACATAATTTTTTTTGCCTCTTTAATGATCCTTATTATAGAACTTCTGGATACAATCAAGAAAAACATAAAAGTTTTTTGCCTCTTTAATGATCCTTATGATAGAACTTCTAACACTATGGGCCAAAATTAACATGAACTCATTTTGAATTTTGTGACCAAGATCATGATGATGAATTTCATAATTTTGTATGTGTCTAACATGACCTTGCATTATTACATTAATTTCAGCAATCATCTCAATCAATTCCAAAAAATCACTACTACTATTTTGGTAAAGTTTCTCATTGGATACTCGAAAAGCCAAATTATATTTAGCAAGACATTTCACAATAGAAACTATTCTTATGAAAACTTATCTCCGACGTTGTTTTTCCTTTACAATTTTTGTTGCAAATCTCTATCAATTGTTTGATTTTTTGCTCAATTTTGCTATTAATTCATTCCAAGTCCTCATGTTAGTCATATGCTCAACATTATTCTCATGTTCTTTGAATCTCACTAAGATGCTTCCAATCTCTAAATCCATCATTTGCTAATGCACTTTGTTTGCTATTAGATTTGAATGACTTATAATAAAAACAATATCCTTTAAATATATTTTAGAGTAAACCAACCATTTTCTATTAGTAATCTTTCCATTACTCAATTTTCTATAATAATAAGCATATGAAAAATGCTGAAAGATATTGTCTAAAGGAAACACAAGATTCAATTCATTTACTGGCCCTTTTTCAACTTAAATATCTTTTACTTTATTATCAAGATTATTCCAATTTATAGGATCATAAATATCCAATATATGAATTAGTTGCTCATCTACCCTTAAATTTTCTAAATTGGTTGCATTTGGTATATGATAATGCTTACTCAAATTAGTAATATCACTATGAATATGAATTTCATCACTTAAATTTTCTTTATGTTATTCAAAATTAGCTTAATCTAATTCCTTAGGATTCTCACTAAAGAAGTCTACTCTTTTAATAAATTTATACCGAAAGTTAAACTGATAAAATAAAAATTTAATGATTGAAAGGTTCAATCAGTATTAGACCATCATAAAGAATAAATTAAATTAAATTAAAAATTTGAAATATATTGAAAGGGATTAATTACTCCCTTTTAGGATTATATTAACTTTTCTACTTTTTTCTTTTTTCCCCTTTTTTATTTCTAGATAAATGTTTTTAGGCAATATCATATAAATCAATTATAACATAATTAGACTAGAAAAAGGACAAATACACCTATATGGCACTGGAAGACGTATGAAGGCAAAACATAACACCAATAGCTCGATTATATATCACAAATATATCAATAGTATTATATCTGTAACAAAGGAAGAAAAAAACACAAAATTTAATATCTTATATCAAAAATTAAAAAAGAGTAAACTTTTATGATAAAAACTATCATATAAAATCTATTTTCAAATTTTCAAGTAATTCTAAAACATTTAAAACTAACAGTGATTCACTTTTCACCAAAGAGAACAAATAGTAAAATTACAATTGATCTAATTATGATGATGGTAATAGTTCAAAGAAAAAGAGAAATCAATTCTCTTTTTGACAATAGATACATATGGTGAAGGTATAATAATCTCATCATAAGTACATAATTAAAATAAATATGGTAAGTAAAAAGAGAATTGATCTTTTCAAACAAAAATAAAAGTTTTTAATGTAACAATATTTTAATAAATTAAATATTAAATAAATTTTAAAATTTTAAAATTAAATAATTTTATTTTAATTTTATGTCATTTTTACTAATAATATTAATAATATTTTTTTATATTTTATTAAAATTAATAATTAAATCTATACTATAATATAATATAATCAAAATTTAAAACTTAGGTAATGATGGTTGTAGGATAAAGAAACTAAAGTTTTTATGCTTCAGCTACTTAAAAAATTCATTGTAACTATTATTTTTGTTACCGTCAAAGTTATCTCACCCCCTTAATAAGCATTCGTGAAAAAGTTAAAGAATTGATTATTAAGAATTATTTTATTTTTTGCATTAAGACTCTTTTACTGTCAAAGTTACCTCACCCACTTTGATTTTTTTAATACAAGTAGTTTCCTTCCTAAAATAGAATTGTAAGAATAACACTCCCTAATTGGTGTTGGTCAAGCTATAAATAAGTGCATGAGAAGAACATGAGCATAAGCAAACACCAAAAAACATCCAATCTTTCTAATCTTCTAAACTGATTCATTAACTAAACTCGAACTCCAAACACAAGTAGTCAAATGAAAGGCATGTAGAGACAGTCAACTATTATATTACATTTTTAAAATTAATTATAAAATAAAATAAAGTTATTCATATTTTGTGATTATTAACATTAAATAATTAAATATATATTATTACATTGAATTATTCATAATTTTATTAAATAATCAAATAATATATATTTAGTTGACAGAAGTCAAATTATTAAAAAGAAACAGAAAATAAAATTTACTTTTTGTGGTTTTCATAAATTATAAAAATGGGAAGATGTCAAAATTTAAAAAAGCTAAAATTTTAAACAAACATATTCTTATTAAATTTGAAAATAAAAATAAAAAACAAGTACAAAAGAGGCTCTATAATGTAAAAGATAGCTATTTACTTTTAAATACAACTAAAGAAGATAAACTTTCTTGATATTTAGATATTTTACTATTTGAAAATTTAAAGGGAATATTCATAAATCTTCATATTATTTGAAGAAGAGAAAATTTATTTTTCAAGGAAGATTCAAAACTCGTAAGCTTGTCATTAATTGCATTATAACATAAAAGTAACTCCACCTCACGCCTCTCGAATGTTGTTAAGTTTATTATCGATTTTTGTGTTTGAGTGAGGTTCCAAGTGAAAATGAGTATCTTGTCTTCAATTACAAATTTAGAGGTAATAATTTAGTTTATAAATTATTAGGGGTATATATATATACACACTCTTATAAAAATTATTATTTTACATTCATATATATTTATAATAACCTAGATTAAAACAATCTCCTATGCCAAGAGTTACTGGAAGGGTACAACTCCAAGAGGAGAATGGAAAATTGCATAGTCAAAGCAGATTTCGTCGAGGCGTATGGTTCAGTTAGTTGGAATTTCCTTTTTAATATAATAAAAATTGCGAATTTCCTATATCTGTTTAGGGTATGGATAGAGGAGTGTGTTACCATGGCCTCAATGGCCATCCTGGTGAATGTGACCATTCAAATGATAAAAGCGAGGAAAGGTTTTAGGAAAGGGGACCCTCTCTCCCTTTACTTGTTTATACTTTGTATGGAAGCCTTAAATATACTCCTAGAAAGCAAGATAAGAGCAAACCCTGAATGCTAGTTCCACCGCAAATGTAAAGGTTTAAAACTGACCTATATGACTTTTGCGGATGACCTGTTTTTGTTTGGCAAGGTTGAGAGAAAATCCATATACATACTTTTGGATTCTTTGGAGGAGTTCTAGAAATTTTCTAGTCTGATGTACAACCCCAAGAAAGGCTACTATTATTTATCAAATAACTCCAACAATGAAGCAGCTAACAAAGGAAGAGAAATGGGAATGAAATAAGGAAGTTTACCGTTTAAGTACCTTGGAGTACCAATCTTTTAACGAAGAGTTAGTGTAGCTGCTTGCAAATTGATGTTAGATTCCATGGACGATAAGTGTAAATTGCAGCGTGTTTTAGGGCATAGCTTGGTATGTGTTTAGCTGTTAATTCAATCATTTAGTATATGTTTAGATTAGAATTGTGTTAGTTTGTTAATTATTTATGTTTTAGGTGTTTTATGGGTAAGTACAAGTCTTTGAGCTTAAATATTATTTTTTTGAGGTACCTTGATGTGTTTGCTAGTGTTTTAGGGTCAACATCAAAGAACGAAGGAGTTTCAATGACATTCGAGCCAAAATAACAACCCACAATCATGGCATGACATGCCACGATCGTGATAGAAGCACTAGACTTGGCCCACGATGCCACGATCATGACAGAAGCACAAGAATTGTGGCCTATGTTAGGTAGACACGCAGACACTCAAGAACGTCAAGTTTTAATTGGGTTTTTTAGACCTTTCAGACCTTGGAAAACCCTTGGGTTACCCAAATACAAGAGGATATTTAAAGAACAACAAAAGAGGTAGAAAGGGAGCTTTTACATCAGCCACCTTGAGAAACCCTAAAGAGAAATCATTGAGAGATAGAGGAAGAGAGAAGAGGAGAAGAAGTTGACTCAATATACTTCCCGGATCAAGAGGTTTCTCAATGTCACTGCCTCCCATCATCCATTTAGATTGTATTTCCTATTTATTTTTAGTTTTATTATTGTATAGAATTGGATTGAATAGTTGATGATAGGATCTAGGATGTCAAGGATGTTTTAAACTCACCTTTGGAATTTTATTCTTGAATTAATGAGAATCTGATTATTTATATGTTTATTGGCTATTGTTGTGGTTGATTCTATGATTGCATAATTCAATAATAAACTGAGAGGGTGAATTGAATGAAAAATGAATAAATTAGACTAACACGAGTTAGGTGATTTAATAGAAACAAGAATTAAATCAGATTGAGAAATTGTGCAAAGAGAGATCTTGCATAGGTTTCCGATAGTTTATTAGAGAACTTCAGAACTAATTAGGGTTTTGTATAGCTTATGAATTGAGAGATTGCAACCTCCATAATCTAATTAGGGTTTATGATTTAGGGTTAATGGTTATAACTCGAGAGAGAGAGAGAGTAATCAACCCTAGAATAGTCTAGAACCAATAATCCAATAATTCATATAATTAGTTAGGCTAGCATTAAGGATAGGTAAAATTCACTTTCTCTCACTTGGTAATTTCTTTCAGTTGATTCTTAGGTGTGTTGTAAATTGCTTAGTAATTAGTATTTTGTGCTTGATTCTTAATTTGATTGATTAAATTAAATTCTTGTATTAGTTTTGTGCATCTTGAATTTCTGTTATTTATTTCTGGCCTTAGATTTTAGGATTAGATTAGTTCCCTTCTTGTGGGATTGACACCTTTGGTACTATGCTAACGATCCATGTGCTTGCAAATTATTGAGAGTTAATAATTAAAACTTACACATAACCAACCTCACGATCAAGTTTTTGGTGTCATTGCTAGATGGCAATTTGTTTAGTTCTTTAGTCTAAGGCATTTTAATAAGTTTTTAGTTTCTTTTCTTTCTTTCTATTTCTGAATCTATGCTCTTGTATGAACACAAGAGTTACGAGATATTTGAGTCATGCAACTGAAACCTTAGAGATAGATATCACTCAATTAGAACAATTAATTAGGAAAGCTCGATGTGAAGAAGAAAAAAAAGCACAAAAGTAACAGTGGTTGAGGAATTTTAGCGACAAGATTTGGATCACGAAGCAAATCAAGGATGTCAACAATGAACCCTTATGGATTTCATGAGACCAAGGTTCAATGTGGCTAACTAAGGAGTGGTTAGGCCACTCATACAAGCAGCCTCTTTTAAAATTAAACTAGCCCTCCTAAACATGCTTCAACAGAATATGCAGTTCTATGGCCTAATAAATGAGGATCCCAATGCACATAAAGTAAATTTTCTTGAAATCTATATTACCTTTCGGTACCATCAGATGTCGAAGGATGTGGTAAGAATTAGGCTTTTTCCTTTTACCCTAAGAGATATAACAAAGGCCTTGATGCGCGCACAGAAGGAGATTAATCTTGATATAATTCAGCAGCCTTTAAACAAAGTAGATACGTAAGGTCTTCAATATTTTCTAGACCTCAAGGATCGTTATTGTCCAAGCAACCTGGACCTAGCACTAAACAAAGAAAATTGAACCAAAACAATACACCACAATTGAGATTAATTTATAAGTAAAGTCAGGGTTTATGGAAATATAAGAATATGAAGAAAATTCCTTATAAAATTTGTGGCAATAAGGCTCTCAAAATTTTCAAGGTGTGTTACCCTAAAAATAATGTCAAGGCAACTATTTATAGTTGCGAAAATAACTCGAATTTGGGCCAACATCCTTGGCCTAAATAGGTAAAATAATATTGTCTGAATTGTTGTAAAAATAATGGGAAAACAACCCAAATCCAAAAGAGGCCAAGTGGTGTACCAGGCGAGCTGGGCTACTGGGGCACTGGCGCGTGCATCTGACGTCTGACCTGCTGGCTGCTGACATGCGCGCCTAGCGTGCACACCCATCAAGGGTTGTTCGGGCCTAAAACTTGGCTCAAGTTGAAAAACTAAAGCTGCGAGCGAGGATCTTCATTCTCCTAAATTCCATCATCAACCATGCAAGTCACGAATGAATTTAATACAGTTTTGAGTCTTTTAAGCCTAGTCCGACTTACAGGGCTAGGAGGTAACATCAAGTCTTAATTAGCGCTGCGTTGATCTCGATGTCTGTCGATACATCTGTCATGTGTAGCCTTGCTCACATCAGCCCCTCCTTTGTCAGAAGGATGTGTTCGCGAATTTGCATCCATATCAAATGGAGACAGGTTAATAACATTAAAAGTAGCAGACACGTTGTACTCATCGGGCAAGTCAATTTTATAGGTGTTATTGTTGATCCTTTCCAAGACTTGAAAAGGACCATCTCCTCGCGGCCAAGCTTAGACCAACTATGGTTAGGAAACCTCTCTTTACGAAGATGAAGTCAAACCCAATCGTCGGGTTCAAAGATCACCTCCTTGCATCCTCTGTTGACTTGGCATATATAAACCTCATTCTTGTGCTCCATATGCTACTTAGCCTTTTTATGCAACTCTTAATCCAACTCAGCTTTCCTCTCTCCATCTATGCTAGTTAACTCAGGCAAAGGTAAAGGCATGATATCCAAGGCAATTAAAGGGTTAAAGCTATAAACAATTTCAAAAGGAGAATAATCGGTAGTAGAATGCACATTACAATTATAAGCGAACTCAATAAACGACAAGCAATTAGACAACGTTTTCAAATTTTTTCCCATCACATCACGCAAAAAAGTCCCTCATGTTTGATTCACAACTTCCGTTTGCCCATTGGTTAGTGGCTAACAAGTAGTAGAAAACAACAATTTCATTCCCAATTTTCTCCACAAAACACAAAAATGACTCAAAAACGTGGTGTCCCTATCCAAAATTATTGACCTAGGAATACCATGCAATCTTATAACATCTTTAAAGAATAAATCAGCAACATGCATGGCATCATCATTTTTTTGCATGCAATAAAGTGAGTTATCTTACTAAATCAGTCCATAATAATAAAAATGCTATCTACACCCCCTTTTGTCTTCAGTAACCCTATAACAAAGTCGATAGAAATGTCTATCCAAGGGTGACTAGATACAGGTAAGGGCGTGAGGTTTGGTAGTCGATTTAGCTTGCGTACAAGCAATACAAGAGGCACAAATGCGTTCTACATCCTTTTGCATTCCCGACTAGTAAAAGTGCTCATGTAATATGTCCATGGTCTTAGCGACACCAAGTGCCTTATAAGTCCTCTACTGTGCGCTTCAAGCATAAATAATTCAAGCAATGAACAATTAGGCGCGCATAAACAATTCTTGTAGTACAAATAACCTTCATGCCTAAAGTATTTCTCAAAAACATCATGTTCATAAGCGGCATAGACACTAGCAAAGTCCACCTCATTGGCATATAACTCCTTAAGATGCTCAAACCTTAAAAGTTTTGAAGTAAGAGTTGAGATTAGGGAATACATGCGTGATAAAGCATCGGTGACCACATTCTCCTTACATTGCTTGTAGTGCATCACGTATGGAAAGGTTTCCAAGAAATCCACCCAGGTTGCATATCGCTTGCTCAATTTACTTTGTTCTTCTAAGTGCTTAAGAGTCTCATAATTGGTTTTGATGACAAATTCCTTTCGTTGCAAATAATGCTGCCATGTTTCCAAAGCTCGCAGCACTGCATAAAGTTCTTTATCATACGTTGGATAATTAAGTTGTGCTCCACTCAATTTCTTACTAAAGTACACAATAGGCTTGTTGTCCTGCATTAAAACAACACCTATACCAATCTTGGAGGCATCATATTCTACTTTAAAAGCTTTATCAAAATTAGGCAAACACAACATAGGTGCTAGGACCCGTTCCTGAAGCCCAACCAAGGTATTGGACAACGTTCCCGGAGCCCAAATATCCAATCCGAAGTCGAAAAGCGTAAGCGGGTTTCCTTATAGGGTTATTTCAACGAACCCTCACTTGCTTTAAATCAATCCTTTCTAATTCAAAGACAAAAGCTACCAATTTTTGTGGAGAGGTAGAAAACGTGTTAGAAATCCAATGCTTCAAGAATCACTCAATTTGGAGGTCGGACGAAGGAGTTATGGTCAAGAGAATCCAATATGTTT
>JAOSBK010000009.1:12102747-12115694 GCA_027568895.1 Erythroxylum shatona | reverse complement strand
AATGATTTAAGAAATTGCTACAATTGTTAAATTCATTGTTTTCGAATGATTGGATAAATTGCTACAATTGTTTCGGACAATTTAATAAAATGATTCAATTTTTACATTCATTGGTTTTGAATGATTTGATAATTTCTATAATGGTTGCATTCTTTGAATGTTTGAGAATATGTTATGTGAATTGGATTGACTTGGTGAAAATTTGATTGTTATGTGAATTTCGGTTGAAATTGTGAATGACATTGTGTTTGAATATGACATGATATGAAAACTCAGTTTTGGAATTGTGCCTTCGGGCAAATCTATTTTCAAGTGTGAAAATATCTGTTATGTGGGTTTGGTTAGGTCCCATAAGTTGTCAAGTGCACTTGTCAAAGGCTTCGCCAGCTTGTCCGCTAGTGGCATTGAAGCTTCGTTAAGGAATCCCATAAGTTCATGGCTACACTGGACCGCTATGCGGGAAGGTGTAGTACGTTCTGTTCACAGCTACACAGGACCGCTATGCGGAAATGTGTAGTACGTTCTGTTTTCTAGACCGACCCAAACCAATTTCTGATGTGTTATATGTTTATGTTGTGTTATAAGTGTGCTGCATACATGATTTAAAATTGATCATGAATGATTTGAAAAGTTGAGAAGTTTGAGAAATAAGCATTTGAAAAATTTATACTGTGAACTTGCTATAAAATGGCAAAATTTTTGAAAAATAATTTTTGCTTATTTTTCGATTATAAACATGTTATCCACAGGCTGTAAAGCTCACCCCCCTTTTATTCCCATCTCCAGGTATCGAGAAGGAGATCGGATGAAAGAAAGTCAAGACATCCGTGTGTTTATGTATATGATGTATTTAAAGTTAGATTTTTGTAAAAATAAGAGCTTAGGCATATGTTGAGAATTATGGAGATTTTTGTATCTTGTGTACTTGGATTTTGATATTGTTGTTGTAACATGGCTTGGAATGCCATTAATATTTTGTAAGCATGTATTTCATGATGTAAATGAATTATGGATTTGTGTATAGAATCGAAATGTGAATGTGCTTTAGATATTGAAATACTATATGTGTATATCAATGTGATTAATTGCGTTTGGATTCCGGACAGGAGGTCCGATTATTTTGATGATTGAGAATTGTTAAAGTGCTATGGGTATATGAATGCGATTAATTGTGTTGGGATTCCAGACAGGAGGTCCGATGATTGTATTGATGGATCTGAAATATTGAAGTGCTTATTGTGTATGAATTGTGGGTATATTGATATGTGTGAAAGGTGCCTTATAGCAAAAGAAAAATAAGTTTTTGTTTAAATGATGAGTTATGATTGAATATGAATAAATTGAGTTTGAGTATGAATGATTTCAATTGGATTGATAAAGTCCATTTTGAAATTGAAATTGCTTTGAATGATATTGAAAAAAAAATTATACCGATTTGGTTTTAGATTAGACCCAATTGTTTAAGCGGATTCAGGTAGATCGGATCGCCTTTGTAGTTTTCCAACGCGTTTGTATTTTTTTAAAGTATGCTTTACGGATGTCGGAGTTAAGAGTTTTGTCCTTAAGCGTTTTTGTTTTCTTTGTTTCCGAGTCTTTCAATTTCTTTGGCTCCTTAAGATTTCGATTGCTTTGGTTTCCGTCCACTTTTTGATTTCTGCCCACTTTCGTTTTGTGATCCGCTTTGTCCGCCTTTCGATTCTGCTTTTGATTTGTTTCCGTTGTATGTTTTGAGCAAGAGTATAAGTGTTCTTGTTTAGTTTAAGCGGTTGGGTTTCGGTCCCAACATTTATGGTTGGATTTCTTTCGTTTTCGCCACTTTGTTTTTTGATTTATGATTCCGAAGTTGGGTTCCGAAAACGGGTCCCAACATTATAGGTTAGGTGATATCAACAAAATTAGGATCACAAAGTTACATAAAGAAGGATATCGTTTTTATTATAAATTACATGAAACATATGAATGTTATTTATTAGGTAAGATGACTAAACTACCCTTTAATGAAAAGGGAGAGCGTGTGAACAAGTTACTAAAGCTTATACATTCATATGTATATAGACCTATGTCTACATGTAATATAGTTGGGTACTCATATTTCATTACAGTCACAAATGATCATTCTATATATGGTTATTTTTATTTAATGAAATAAAAGCTTGAATCATTTTAAAAGTTCAATGAATTTAGACTTGAGATTGAGAATCAAACCAGTAAGAGAATTAACAAACATAGATCTAATTGAGGTGATGAGTACTTAAATTATGAGTTTCTTGGTTACTTAAAAGAAATAAGATTATCTCACAATAGACTCCAATTGGAACTTCACAATAAAATTGTGTGTTTGAGAGGAGAAATCATACTTTATTAAATATGGCATGTTCTATGATGAATCATACAATCTTTTGTGTCTCCTCTTGGGCATATGCCCTTAAAACTACTGCTTACCTTTGAAATAAAAGTTCCATCTAAATCTATTGACAAAATTCCATATGAGATATACACTGGTAATAGTTCATGTATAAAGATTTGGGGATGATATGCATATGTAAAGCATGTACCATTTAATAAGTTTCAAACTAAGTTAGACAAATGCACATTTATAGGGGTATATGAAAGAGAGTACTTGATGTCAGTTTTACCATCCTTATGAGTAACAAATATTCGTTTAAAAACATGTTGCACTCATTAAAAAAAACTCTTTCTCAAGAAAAGTAGTGTGAGTGAGTTAGAACTTATAGAAGTTCATAAACATCAAATGCATATCTAGATGGTATAAAAATCCCAACTTGATATATATAATGTACAATCAAAAGCTCAAAAGACACATAATTCATGATACACTAATAAAATGTGTCATCTCCCCTTATCTATATATTAAAATTAGGAAAGACAATGTATTACATATAGATGATTAGCTTACCAATTTTAAGGAAACAATGTCAAACATTAATTCTTTAAAATGATATAGAGCTATAATATCTTAATAGAATCCATGTACAATTACCAAGTATGGACCTTGGTGCACACTCTCAATGGTATTGTACTGATTAAATGCAAGTAAGTTTTTAAGAGAAAATTGACATGAATGGTAATGTATATATATACATAAAAAGTCTAGTGGCTAAAGGTTACAAACAAAAGTAAGGAGTTGATTTTGATGAAACCTTTTCTTTAGTAGCTATATTAAATCCATAATCATCTAATCGGTTATAACTACAAATCGTGATTATGAAATCTAGAAAATATATTTCAAAACAACATTTCTCAATTAAAATTTGTTTGACGATGTTTATATGATACAACCTAAAGGTTTTGAATCCAAAAGGGTTGTATTAAATCCATAATGATCTAATTGGTTATAACTACATATCATGATTATGAAATCTAGCAAATAAATTTCCAAAGTTTATTAATTTAAATTTACTTGAGGACGTTTATATGATACAACCTAAAGGTTTTGAATCCAAAAGGTTTCCTAATCAAGGATGCAAGTTGTAAAACTCTATTTATGAACTTAATCAAGCATCATAAAGTTAGAACATCCGCTTTTATGAGAAAATCAAATAGTTTGATTTTATAAAAAATGTAGATGAGTCATATGTTTATAAGAAGGTTAGTGGTGTTAAGTCAAAAGGACTTCACTACTATTAATTTTGATGACAATCAAATAATAATAATTTTATAAATGTATGAACTGTTTTAATGAGTTTGTTAAGTGTGTAGATAAATGCAAGTAGCACTTAGGCAACATAAGACGAAGTTCAATGTAAGACAAAATCGAAGTATAAGACGAAGTTCAACGTAAGACGAAGTTCAACATAAGACGAAACGCAACATGAGACGAAGTGCAACATAAGACGAAGCGAAACGTAAGACAAAGTCGAAACGTGAGACGAAGTCGCAACATAAGATGAAGCACAACATGAGACGAAGTGCAACATGAGATGAAGCACAACATAAGACGATGTGGAATAACAGGTGAAACATAGTAACAAAAGAAGAGTTATTCCAGACGATACAAAAGAAAAATATGCTAGAACAACAGTCAGTTAATTAGTTTGAGTTAGTTACAAGACTCAACTAATAACTGTTTCTAGAGGATTCAAGAAGCGGTTGGAGACTTAGGCTATAAATATTAGTTCGAGTCGAAAACTACACAAAAATACACATATACGATTACATACAGAGATACAGATAGATAATTACTCATGAACGTTTTGATATTAACAAAAATTCTATATTTAGAGTGCAAAATAAGTGAACAAACACATCTCTAACGTGAAAGCTCAAAAATACTTTTCTTAGAGAGAAGGGAAGGCTCAAGTCTGGAGAAACTAACACAGTTGATAAAGAATACTTGTTTGAGAGACCTGAAGAGGCTCTACGTGTGAAAGAATACTTGTAAAGTTGAAAGAATATAATAAAATCTCAGAAATACTTTGGGGACTAGACGTAGCCCAAGGTTTTGGGTGAACCAGTATAAAATCTTAGCGTCTATTCTCTAACCCTTATCTTTTAATTTTCTTGTGTTAGACGAGTAGATAATATTACTTGCGATTGCATTGCTTATCAACTTTAGCAAAGTATTTTAGTAATCATTTGAATTTTGTAAACAAATTCAAGAAGTCTCAAAAGATTAATATTTTTTAAAAGATTACACAATTCAACCCCCCTTCTTGTATAGTTTACATATTATATCGGATTTCTATATTAACAAGTGATGTACTTCAATGAATTCATTATTCAACTCTAATTCAATCTCTTAATATACATGATCACCATCCTCACTGATTATCCCATTATCCCTTTCACAAAAATTGAAGAGATTTTGGTGTTGAAACTTTTGAGTAACCTTCTAATTGCTACCTAATACAGTATCATTGAGGTAAAAAATTTGCTTCACTTGCCTTGCAATAACAAAAAGGTCATTATCATACCATGTCGTGCTAACATTAGTGTTAGTAATATTCCCATTCACCTTCATATTAACAAGATTAAGCCATTTGCATTTAAATAGAACAAAATTTATCCTTGATGTACAGAGATGATATCTTAAAAGTCAATAAAATCATCATCATGACATCTTTCAACAACAACCTCACAATTTTGGCTTCTATGTCAACTGTCTAGATCTTGTATATGAAATCTAACCCCAATAACAATGCAACCTGTATATTTTTTCCCACATATATGAGGCCCACATGCCAAAGAATATAATGTTATTGTTGCCTCTTCTATGTTACGGTTTTGTAACCATATCATCTATAGGACAAAATGAAATTAGAAGTTAATCTGACATATAAATTGTTATAAGTTTATAATATTTCATCAATATATAACTTACTTGAGTCCTAAACTATGATAGGGACTTAAGCTTTTGTCTTTCTTCAATATTAACAATCTCTTTGCTTCGAATTGACTCTCTGTACACTATTTTAAAAACTAAATAGAGATCATGAAACATAGATTAAATCACAAAATGTAAATATGAAATTTTGAATCAGAAGTAATATACATACTCTATATATATGTTGAATTCATCACAATTGTTTAAAATATACTATTTAGCAATTTCAAATTCATCTTTATTTAACTCTACATATTTTCTCACACCAAGTGGCCTAACTTTTTGGGAGAAAATTGACAAGTCACCATGTTGATCAAAATCGAAGTTATGTTCTATTATATTTCTAATCTATTAAATCTTATCTCAATGTCAGTTAAGTACATCAAAGAAATTGTGAAGCATTAATTTGTTATATAAGCCTCTATAATGGAACCGTCAAGTCTAGCTTTATTACGTACATAACACTAAAAAACATAAAAACTTAAACAAAATACAAAACATTAACAATTGTTACTAACTAATAACTTTAAAAATAGAAATTAATATAAATTACCTTTTAATGGGAAACATCCATTGAAGTTTTGATCAGTATGATAAGTGAATTGTCAAATGGACCAAACCATCAAAAAAAATAATGGGGGCAATACTAGTTCAAGCTTATATAGAAACAAAGCTATATCTTTAACTTTAAATTTCTTGCAACATAATTGATTAAAAAAATCACCCAATTGACCCAAAGTTACAAACACATCCTTTGGTAAACATCTATGTATTCTAATAAGAAGTAATCACTGGAGAAGTACATGACAATCATGGCTTTTCAACTTTGATTCTTTTCCCTCTTTAATATCCACACAACGTTATATATTAGATGCATACCCATCAGAAAACTTAACTGATTTAAAAAATTGACAGCAAGCATTCTTGTCATTTTTTGGCATGCTGTAACAAGCAGGTGGAATAATGTATTACCCATCATCTCTTCTTTTTAAATACAAACATTTTCTTATATTCATGTCTTCCAAGTCTAGTCTAGCCTTAATTATATCTTTTGATTTGTCATCAATTCCCTTCAATTAATTGTGTCTTTCGATTTGTCATCAATTCCCATCACAATTCCTAAAATATTTTCAAAAATATTTTTTCAATATACATCACATCAAGATTATGACTCAATAGCAATTCCTTCTAATATGGAAAATTGAAAAATAGGGTTTTTTTTTATTCTAGTTAAGCTCAACAACATTTCTTTTCTACTTTCTATTACTTTGGTTGTTTGCTAGGTATAATGTCACCTAAATGTGATAGCTATATAACCACATCATCACTAGACAACTACAAAGGAGCTTCAGCGAATTCTACTTTGCCATTAAACAATTCACTTCTTTGCCATCTATGCTCATGATCCAAGTAATGATGATGTCCTATATAACATATTTTTCTTCTTAGCCTAATTGAATAATTTTGATGGTTACACACAGGATAAGTCATATACCCTTTAGTGCTCCATCCAGACAAATTCCCAAAAGCTAAAAAATCATTTATTGTCCACAAAATAGTCGCATGCATTATAAATGTTTCACCTTGAACAACAACAAAAGTTTCTAATCCAACCTCCTATAAATCATTCAAGTCATAAACTAATGGTTGTATGTATATATCGATATCCTTACTAGCAGTAGTAGGCCCTAGAATAGAATAAGCAAAGACAATTGCATAAAAGGCTCCTTTATACACTTCCAAGGAGGTAAATTGTATGGCACTAATATTACAGGCCGTATGCTATAAGAAGTACTCATATTACCACAAGGATTAATCCATTTGAGGCTAAACCAAGTTGAACATTACGACAATCTTATGCAAACCATGGAAACATTCCATCAAAGTCTTTCCATGCCATTGAATCTTCTGGATGATGCATAATGTTATCATCAATGAGTTTTTCTTTATGCACTTCATATCTATGATCGTTTTTATTGACATGAAAAGTCTTTGTAGATGTGGTTTAATAGGAAAGTATCTCAATATATTATGTGGTGTCTTTTTCCCTCCCCATCATCCACCCACCACCTTGATGTGCCATAAATGTGAAAATCTTTAAGGTCTTTACTGTCCTTTCAAAATATAACACAATCATACTTACAAGCATGTATTGATATATATCCTAATCGAAGGTCCCTTAACAATTTCTTTACATCATAATAAGATTTGGTCAATTTCTGTCTAAGAGGTAATGAATCATTAAGGAAGTCAAGTAACATATCAAAAGACTTGTTACTCCACTTATTATAGACCTTCAAAATCAACAAATTAATAGCAAAATATAGATGTGAGAAATTTGACCACCCCGGATATAATTCTTCTTAAGAAACTTTCAATAACTTCCCAAAATTATCTTCTGTAATACTACAAATTACGTTAGGCAAACCAATATCATTCATTGTTTCTATATAATTCCTATAATCCTATAACATCTTGTTAATCCCTTCACCATCACCATCACCATCATCTCCATCATTATTATTACTATCATCAACACTTCTACTACAACTTGCTTCCTTACGTTCACCATGATAAAGCCATGGAGAATATAATTTATCTATGCCTAGGATTAATAGGTGATTATATACCACATCGTTACTTTGAATGTTGACACGTTTAAGCAATCTATACATGGACAACAGATATGACATTCATAACCCATTTGTTCTTTTACAAATTGTATGAAACTTTTAACTTCTTCTAAGTATTTAGTGGACCATTTTCGATGAGACATCCAAATTCTTTCCATCTAGCTATACAACTAAAAGTAAATAACTAACTTACATAACCATTAATCACAACAAGTTCATTTTCAAGTTTTGAATTCAAATAAAAAATATGGTATGTTGCATTGCTACGCCACATGAATAAAGAAAGCAAGTTCTTGTTGTGACTTTTGGGGTCATGGAATGTTTCTGTGATAAGCCTTCTAGGAGCTGCATTATAAGTTTCTAGCCTATATACCATCATAGGGGTTTATTATATAAAGGATTGTCATTAATATTAAGTGAATTTCTAATGTTAATACTTCTCCATTAATCACATTGAAGTTTATAAATTAAGTTTGAATTTAAACAAGAGCTATAGTACATGGCATTGTTACACCAATGAATCGAGAAAACAAGTTCTCCTTGTATGGAATATTTCAATGATAAGCCTCACGGGAGCTACAACACAGGTTTTTAGCCCATATACCATCCTAGGGTTTATTATACAATGGATTTTCATTAATATTAGTTGAATTTCTAATGTTAATACTAAGTTCAAATTCAAACAAATACTAAGCTACGCACAGTAAATAGTTATGTAATTCATACATTAATATCAGAATTATTCAAACAAAACCCAAGCATAAATATTTAGACTATTAAAATAGTCCATAAAAACTCATCAGTGATTCTAAGAATATTGCAAAGAACAACACAAAACCCAAACATATTGTAGAAATTAATTAGTTGGACAACTTATTTTGACAGACAGACAATCACAGGCTACAAAGAAGAAGGACGAGGTTAGATGACTATTGATGCTCTTCAACATAAAACATGGCTTAAAAAGAGGCAGTTTAGTATTTAATAGAATACACTTGTTCATAGAATTGGGTCTTAGGATTTAAAATGTAGAAAATGTTTATAACTAAAGTTTTTGGACATATAACCTGTAGCTTGCCATCAATAAAGTTTTAACGAATTTGTGGCAGTGATAGGCTCACGATAGTTTTTTAGTGATGAAAACTTCGACAAAGAGTGAGAAGTGAGAGGACCATGATCTAAGAGTGACATTAGAGATTCAAAGTGAAATTTAGTCAAACATCTTATAGGTAGTAGTAAAAGTTCCTAACACATATTCACATTTAATAAACCCATTCAACACACATAACCTATATCACCTTTTTTTCTAAGTTTTAGTCTCATAATTTCCAAACCTTAAGTCCAAGAATAATTCATAATCTAAGGCATTCATTTATAAAACTAACTTCCAATCTTAATATACGTCCAAGTCAAAGTCAATCCAATCAAACCCTAGGAACATGCATATCAATTTTAAGCCATGATCCTTAGCATTAATAACAAATTGAAACTCAATCTAATTCTTTAGGCATCATCTATTTAAACCTTTATCTCTTTTAAGTTATTTTATTTAAATTAGATGAAAAAATATCTAATATTTCTTCTTTTATGTTTAATAAGCTTCACCACTGAAGTTTATCTTATTTAATAAATCTTTAATCTCACAATACTTAGGCAAATAAATTAGGATATGTAATAACTTCTTAACTTTGTGTTTGAACATTAGGTTAGAATAATTAGGGTTCATTCCTTTTAGTCTTCCTATCTTTCTTTTAGTTAGGTAGGTGTCAACTTCATTATCTTCAATCTTTTTTTTCACTTTAAACATACTTTAAATTAGTCATAGCATAATAATGATACCCTACATTTCTTTAATTAGAAAATGTCAATATTACTTCTTAATCTTCCTTTTATATCATGCGTATTTCAAATAAGTTGTATTGTGTTAGTGTACTTTTTTTAACAATTTTAAAATAAAATAGAGAAATGAAATTTGATTAAAAAAGGACACAATGATGATGAAAAAAATATTTAATGAAAGATAAAAAGAGGACTTGTCACTATTATAATAATAATGTACCCCTCTCCAACTCATTTTTGTTATGAAAAGGATTAGGTGCTCCCAGTGGATTGAAAATTCAAGAAGTAATATCAAAATCATATCCTAGATGAAGTTTAATAATTGGTAATCATTAGTTCATGATGTTGTAGCATATCATAGGTGATGTTTAATAAGTAGTAATCATTAGTTTAAGAAGAAACACAATTATGGGATGCTCTTATTGAGATAACATAATGTTGTATATATTTTTTATATAAAGTATATTGAAGTTTATTGATTAGAGTTTATAAAATGACTAACTACATGATAAAAGGAAAGAGCAACTATTATGTTTATTAACGTATATTGTTGGATCATTTAAAGGACAACTTCAACTTACATTTATTTTTTTATTAATGTTTTGAATGCTAGAAACAAAAAACTCAAATAACATTAACAATCCATCAACATTAACATTTCTTGAATGTTCTGGACTTTAAAAGTAGAAAACTCAAAGCATGTGTTGAAAGGTGATTCATTCCTTTATCAAAACAGAACACTTGCAACATAAGAGGACTTTCATCAAACACCTTATACACATCAAAAAATTAATAACTAACAACAATTAATCTATGTTTTCCCTTTCTTCACTAATATTAACACAAACAAACAACATTAGCAGTCTATATATGCAAACAACTGAAAGGTCCACTTAGAAATAAAACCTAATACAAAATCAAACAAACTACTTACCTCGACTACATTTGTAGGGAGACGATGGAAGATAAAATGAAGACGATGAATTGATCAAGAGAAGACAATATTTTAAGAAAAGGTTCAACTAAAAAATGTTGAAGGAAAATAGAAGAGAAGAGGAGGCAAAACAAAATGGGGAGGAGAGCGTCGAGTGGGAGGATTATAATGTTGACAAAATGACATCGTTTGTTGTTGAAAAAATGACATCGCTTTCATCTTATTCTTTTCAGTATATAATATTTGGCAACGAATTTAGAAATTCGTTGCCAAATGTTACACAATAGGCGATGATTCTCTATAATTGTCACCAATAATATATTGTTAAAAAAATGTAGCTAAAAAGATTTGGTTATGATTCTAAAATTGTCACCAAAACTGTTTATCTTTGTTTCAAAAATTATCATAAATAACTTTTATCTACGTTCTAAAAATAGTCGCTATTAATATTTTGCTAAAAATATTAATCGTCCTAAAACATTATTACCTACATCTATGGTAACGTAGCTAATAACTTTTAGTCACAAAAAAAGCTTCCCAAAATATCTTTAGCAATGACTTGTTTTATCCTCGCCTATCTCTTTTGGTGACTTATTTGAGATCGAAGTGAAATGCAATTCGTGACAATTCGTGCGACAAATTATTGTCACCTTTAAAATTTTGGTGACTAATTTTGGGCTTTTAGAGATGAAAATATTCGTCACCAAAAGCCCCTTCTATTGCAGTGGTAGCTAATAGAATTAAAAAACTCGAGATAATAAAACTTTTGAGGCATTATTTTAAAATGTCGTAGTTAAAATTTTACTTTTAGCTACAAATTTCAAATTTTGTAATCAAAAGGTCACTTTTAATAATGAATTTTAAGTTATAGCAAAAAAAGAAAGTAGTAAAAAATGATATTTGTTGTACTGTTTATTGAAAAATGATATTAAAAAGAATTCTATAAATGTAATGAAAAATTGTTAACTTCATAGATTTTTTAAAATTTAGGTAGTATTCACAAATACCTTAGATAGAAATTATTTGATGAAATGATAACTACTACCTAATATATTCATAGTGGATAAATCGTGAATGGTTTATAAGAAGACAACAAATGCCAGGATTGGAGGCCTTAAACGGTTTTGCGTTTACATGTAGCAAACTTCCTGTTACATTCACTGTTGACAACACACGTTGGACAGCAACATTCAAATCTTTTACGTAAAATTGTTTGTGTTCTTTTTTATTGAAACGCATTCAAGAGCTTCGTGACTTATGCATACGCTTGTCACCGACTGTTAATATTCAAAACGTTTAAAGATTTGCCCCAAGGCTTCTGCTTCTAACACGACTAGTCATACTGCTCGATGGAGGAAATACTGTTGACAACACACGCTGGACAGCAGCGAAAATTTACTTCTCTAAATTTTCTGGATTGTTTTTGGTTGAAATACATTCAAAATCTTCATGGCATATGTATAGGAATCCACCGTGATTGAATCACGGGTACAACAAAAAAACAAACAATCTTTACAGATTCTAATCGAATCTTGAGAATTGAACAGATTTGAATAAAATACAAAATGAATTAGAAATTGCACGTTGCTCATCTTCTTATTGAAAAATCTTTGAAGCTTTTTCAATTGATCAAGCACGACCTATTCAATTATCCAGTCTCTAATGATATTCGCAGAGCAATTCTCCAAAAAGATTTGAGAGAAGAAGGCAAAAAGTGCTAGATTCTAAATGTTCTTCCTTTATGAAAAATCGAATGGGATTAATTATTTCACAAACTTCTTTGGCACCAATAAAATATAAAAACAAGCAAAACCGAAATAATAAAAACACCAGAAATTTGGTAATGCAGTTCGGCACACCTTGCTTACGTCTGCGGGGCCCTCACTCAGCTTAATAACTTTAACCGAAGTACAATAGAATTACTCAAAGCTTTACTGAGCTGACCCACTCAACCCTTGGCACTATCACTCAACCTCGCTTCCCGTGAAAAAATTTAACACCCAATAGTACTACCGCCTTGTACTAACCTCAACAAAGGATTTTGTCAATCAATCCAATAATACGATCGCCTCATACTAACCTCAACAGAGGATTTTATCAACAATATTTGACAATAAAGATAAGAAATAAACAACTCAAGTGATCAATCAACTAAGAACAAAATAATAATACACTTGAGAAAAAGAAGACAACTTCC
>JAOSBK010000009.1:12083416-12098375 GCA_027568895.1 Erythroxylum shatona | reverse complement strand
CTTCCTCTATATTTTTCCCTTCTTGATCACTCTCAAAATCCCTCTTGAAGGTTGAGAAAAATCAAAACCTAGCTCAAACCTCTCTTTTCTCTCTAAACCCACGACACTCTCTCTACCTTCTTTCTTATTTTTGTGCTTTCTCTCATCTTTCCTTCCTCACCAATGTTTTTGGCTTCTAAAATGTAAGCCAATAAATTCCTCTTCCCATTTTGTCCCTCCTTCAAAGCCTTAAAGCCTTCCCACTTAAGTTATCTCCCCAAAATACCCCTTATGCAACTTATTACTTTAACTTTAATTTAATTCACCTATGTAACATAATCTCATTAACATGCTAATTAATTCCTACATACACTAATCTAGCAAGATCCCAAAATTAATTTAATCATACTTATTTATTAAAAAAAAATTTGGGGGCCAACAATGAAATCCATAACTAATAGCTCAATTAAGAAAAATTTCTAATTTCTCCCCTTTGAGTAAAAATAATTATCATTAGTTTTAGAGACAAATAATTTGGATCAAGAAAAGATTTAACAAAAAAAATTTATTGATGTATCTTTTAGAAAATAATTTGATCTAAAAGTAATTCAATGTCCATCATTTGGTGCACTAAGACTTTTCATACCAACAAATATCAAACGAATATGCCAATGTGTAATATAGTTTCAGTATAGCTACGTATACTTAATATCCATACCAACATGAATGAAAAATTAAATTGTAGTAACATATAGTGATTTCTTTATTGTTTGATTGTGCCATGTATTATTATCGGTCTTCGTTTCTCACTTGATGCTAAATTACAATAGAAAATTCCTTTATGAGATGAAAATCTTACATCCTCTTATGTCTTAAGAATACCCATTTGTACTTTGAAAATTCTTTTATGTCATGAGACATGGAAATAAGACTTAATATTAACTTTTTATACGTCCCTATGCTTGTTTTGCTTTAATTACTTAAGTTTAACACATATTTTAAGAATTTGAATTTGTATCTTTATGATATGCTATGAAATAATGTATACAAAAAAATAATAATCTTTATTACTATTCAATGATGATCATCATATAATAAATAATGCAATTCAATTACATTAAGTGAAAACTTAAATTGGAGTAAAATTAAAATCTAGGCTAATTATTAGCATAAAAGACTTTAGCATACTCATGTTAGTAACATCCTTATAAACATTAAGCCATAGTCCTTTAATTAGTGGATTAACCTTTAATTAGTGGATTAAGTAACATATACTTAGTCTTAATAATGTCTTATATAAGTTTTATAACAATCAAACATTTGACTTCTAAATGGTTAGATCTTATGTTATTCTTATTGTTTTTACTAAGTTGCACTATTTAATTCTTATCACAATATAAATATATGGATATAAAATTTGAATCAACCAAAAAAATTTCCCAATGAGATTTCTTAATCATCCAATTTGTGATGCATCTCCATAAAGTCAATATGTGTAGTTGAAGAGTTTATATTTTTCTATTTGACACTTTATAAGATTTAGCATCATTTGCTAGCGTAAATATATATCCAGACTTGTTTTTGGCATCTAAATATAATAAAATCTAAGTACGTATATAAACTATAAGGATAAGATTACCATCTTTTATGTATGCTAGTGTATAATTTTTTATGCCATTTAAATACCTTAAAACTTGCTTGAATACATTATAGTGGTATGAACTTAGGTTTGATAAATATCTACCCAACAATTAAAACTATAAATGTAATAACAGCTTGGTTCTTACTTATGCATATATGAAGCTCCTTATATTACACTGGCATATGGAATACACGGTTAAGCATTTTGTTCAATACACTCAATCAATCTTTATCAGCCAACATAAAGAAACAACAAAAAATAATTTTACAATGAATGTAGACAATCCAACGTCATTGAAATGGTAAAGGAAAACATTATTTTTCAAAAAAACCGCCGTGAAGATAGAGAGAGAGAAAAGGAAAATACCTGGCCGTAGACCACTAGAGAAGACGACGCTCGTGGCCAGAGACGCAGCAGCTCCATGGTGTAGATGCAGGCAACGATGGACTGAGGAGATCTAGAGAGGAAGAAAAAATAGTGGCACGCAGGTGTGGGAGGTGGGGAAGGGGACGGGAGCATTTAACCTAACCAAAACGACATCGTTTGGTTTAAAATGTTCCTTCAGGATGAAAACAACGCAGTTTCATTTAAAACCAAATGATATTGTTTTGTTGTTGGCAGAACGTTTTGTTCTAGCAACAAAAAAATGACATCGTTTTGGTTTAAATAACAAAACATTCCTTCACGATGAAAACGATATCTTTTGGTTTAAAACCAAACAACGTCATTTTTGTTGCTGGAAGCTTTAACTTATTTAGTTAACTAAAACGATGTTGTATGGCTGACAACCAAACGATGTCATTTCATCCTGAAGCAAAACGTTTTGTTCTATAACAAAATGACTTCTTTTTAGCTATAATAAAATGACGTCGTTTTGTTGCTAAAGATTTCATAAGTGTTACAAAATGACGTCGTATGGTTACTTTTCAAAACGTTGTCATTTACATTAAAAGTTTGAGCTACACGACAAAAAATGTCAAACAAATGCCAAATACATTATCGACGGAAAGATCCGTCGGTAAATTTCCCTTTATTTTCGTCCCTTCTCAATTTTTCAGCCAACTTCACCGATGGATGTATTATTTTCGTCAGTAATTGGTGACGTTTTCTTTTCTGTTGGTAAGTTTCCATCAGTATTTCAACTTTTCTTGTAGTGACATGTATATTACATTTATTCAAAACCATCAAGTTGTTATTTATATCAACCAAAAATCATGTATATATACGATATGTTTTTGAAGTTGTTGATCAACTATTTGTGTGACAGGATTCCTTTTCACTTAATAGTAGCACATAATTTGTATATATTTATTGCTGAAAGCTGCAGGGGATCGTTTGCTTATTTTATTGGAGTGAAGGAAAGTTAATTTCCTCCAACAAAATGTTAAGAATGAACACTACCAAATCATCTGAGAGATTTGGTAGATTTTATGCTCGGTGTCTATTGTATGAAAGGCGTTTTTTTAAAAAAATAATGAAATGTGTTTAATTGCTTTTGAATGTTCAAGTATACAACAGAAGACTATTATCTATCAAATGTTGCAAAGTTTAAACAAGAATTTATGTTAATTGTCCTCCAAAGACATTGTCTAACAAATATGATTAAAATAATATTAATATATTATAATCTTGCAATTTTTACCCACAAAAATAAATATTAGAATCTTTTGGAAAGAGATTTTAACATAATAATATGATAATTCTTTTCAAAATCATAATAATAAGAATTTTCACTTAAATCAATATCATACGTTCGGATGTTTCATTTTATTGACACTCCCGTATTCCTTCTTATGGGAGGGGCACTAAGGTATCATTTGCTCTATATACATGACAAAACTCTGCATAGTGAAGATTGCCTAAAAGAAAGCCAACATTGTAGGAATTGGCTGGTCTGAAATGTGACGATAGAGAGACAAGAAAGAGACGAAAACATCCCCTAATCACTCTAACAATCCCCCCCAGAACTTTTTCTTTTTTCTTTCGTTAATGTGATTCCATACTTTTTTGAAAGAAAAAAGGCGTGCAGCCCTTCTACTTGGCTTGTACATCATTCTTCCATTAAATCTTTTCCTGGTAAACTTGCCAAAACAACTTCATCCCAACTGGACGGCACTACCACCTTCTTGCTATTGAATCAAATGCCATGAGAGGTAGAATGCTTCCCTTGTGTTTTTCATTTTCATTATATTGTTTCTGATAACTTTTGTGTTTATGGGATATCAAATTTGTCTTGTCTGCTATTATTGTTGCATTGCATTGACACATGCGTCCACTTTTTACATATTTCCAATCTTTGCTTTTTGCCAGAGAAAGCTGATGCATAAAAATTCCTTTAATTGCGCTCTTTAATATTACCTTCTCTAAAAGTTAGTTTATAGGTATACATATATTTGCATCATCATTGCATCTCTTGACCCTCGATGCGAAAAGATTAATCATGAGGAGTTGAATTACTCAGCCAAAGCATGGCTGTGGCAATTATATGTTACCCGCTTTTATCAACCCTGTTGTTCTTTTCCATTTTGCTTTCGGTTAAAAGCAATGTAAAACGCAAATCTTTAGTTTTCGATCACCTAATGAGATTGAGAAAGAGTAGGCGATGCTTTCCTTCCTGTTCTTCACTTCGCAAGGTAAGATTCTAACCTTGAAATATAGTTTTTTATAGGCCAACATTGATCACTTAGGAGTTTGTTAGCTACATGCACCAGAAACCGTTGCTACCTTGTAATTTGTTGAAGCAAGCAATTGTTAACAATTAACATCCAATTGACTTTTGTTAATGCCAGGTAGTGTTTTAATTCTGGAAAATTTTGCTTCGTTATAATTCTTTATTAGTTCTTTTGCATGTTTGCTTCCTGCCACTAGGGCTAACAGCTCTCCCAAGCCTCTTAATGATATAGAATTCGTTCTCTTTTTCTCTTGCAAGCGAATTAAATCTTGAAGGATTTCTGTGCATGTATAAAGCTGTCTCTGTTGCTGTCTATTAACTCTCGAGAGTCTTATCCGGGGTCGTGAGATCCCCATTGATTTGCAAAGTCTTTATGATAGCGTCCATATAACCCACTAACTACTCAACTTAAGAAATTTAAGTTGTATGCACCCTTTTCGTTGGGATGCACAAATGACATAGCTCATTTGAACATGCTGACACTATAACAATACGTAAGTTATGTTATTTTCTTCTTATTTTACTAAGCGCTCTTTAGTTACAGATTGAGATAAAATTTTGGTTTGGCTCCCATAGACACATGCCAATTATCGGCGATTTATGCAGGTTGATGAGGATGAAATTTACTGGAGAAGAAAGAAGAGTAAGGAAGAGCTGGAATGGTCACATAATGCCACACATGTTTCACAGCTAACTCAATGCTTTGGTAAGAATCATTCCCAAGTTATTTCTCAATGCTTTCTGTTTTGCTTAGATATTGCGGAACTTTACGATTCATGAGCCTAATTCAATCATTTCATTGAAGTATGTTCTCTGACTTTACTGTCAGTTTGTGGTCATTGTAGCTAATGCTATGGTTGGACCACGAGCATGGATAGAAGGGCTCTTTAATCGACTGAGTACCAGACGTGACTATATTTTGACTCCTCATCAGGTTATTATTGTTTCCGCCAAGGTGGTGCGATAAGGAGCTCAATTAATCTCACAGTTCACCTATCTAAGCTTCACTAAGCTGGCATTCTGTTCTGCAATTGTTTACCAGGAACAAAGACTTAAAAAACTTCAAGAACGATTGCAAACGCCATTTGACGAAACTCGTCCTGATCATCAAGTATTGTCATTATTGCAGCGATATTGTTTTCTGTGTCTTTACTGGTAACTTTTCAGTTTGGAGTTTTTGAAGGCTCTTGGCCTCATAGCATAGCACTGATCAAGAGATACATCGCTTCTGAATAATATCTATTCTTAAAGATGATTAGAGGACTATGTAGCAGATTTTCAATTTGCATCTTTCCCTTTTCAAGACAATTAAATTGTTGAGACTGGTGGCTCCAACTTTTTGGCAGGAAGCCCTAATATCATTGTGGAATGCAGCCTTCCCAGATGTTGCTCTCAAAGGCATGATCTCTGAGCAATGGAAAGATATGGGGTGGCAAGGTCCTAACCCATCAACTGACTTTAGGTAAAAGTATTTACATTCTGTCTGTTGACGGAGGGAACTTTTCTGACCTAACTAACACACATAATTCACTTGAAAAAAGGAGTTCATACTTGGTGCTTCTACTTATTAGAGATCCCTCAGAATCTTAGAAACGATAGAAAAATAATACGTAGCAGCATGTATTTAGATCATATATATATAGTAGATGAGTTGTGAAGCCAAAATCCAGAAAGAAAAATGTCGAGGAATCACTTTGAAATAATGAATTGGTTGTGCTTCATTTCTTTCTGTCACCATGAACCAATTTGGGTTCACAGGGGCTGTGGTTTCATCTCTCTTGAAAACTTGCTGTTTTTCGCTAGGACTTATCCGGTATGTCTTCTCAACTCCTAAAATTTTCTCAACAACTGATAATAACAATATGGTTTGCTGAAAACATGTGTTTTTGGTTTCGGTCGTGTGTGTATTTTCCCCAAGAATGAATTATGAAAATTACTGATTGTACGAAATACAAAATGAAGGCATCTTTTCGTAGGTTATTGTTCAAGCAGGGTGGGAATCGAGCAACCTGGGAATACCCATTTGCTGTTGCCGGCATTAATGTGTCATTTATGTTGATTCGGATGTTGGATTTACTCTCAGGTTTGGAGACTTTTCATCCATACAAGTTTCCGTTCCACCAAGTTCAGCTTAAAATCCACTAATTAGGAAAACAAATAACATTTATTTTAGTGTCAATATTTCAATGGAATATTTACCTGCTATCACAAGAAAAATTTACGTGCATTACCAATCTCGAAGACACTTTCTAGCATCCAACTGGCTGTTAACTCTTACTAATTCGTTACTTCCTGCTATTTTTGTCTATATTTCCATCAAGTTTAAATATCACATTTTCCTCAAAATGTAGATTCTCTCTGATAATCCCTCTCCTTTTTGCTGATGCAGAGAAACCAAAATGCCTTTCGGGAATTAATTTTGTGAAATTACTTGGAGGTAATAAGATTGTATCTCTGACCATTGTAGCTCTGACCCAGTTCTGCTAAATTATCAGATATGTCAACTTGTAACTGTACTTTCATAAACTGCAGAAGACGAAACTGCGTTTGATGTACTATTCTGTACAGCTTTCGAGTTGATGGATGCTCAGTGGCTTGCTATGCGTGCTTCATATATGGAGTTTAATGTACTCTCTGTCTCCCTCATTCTCTATCTCACACAATTTGCTGATATTACAAGCCAAGCCCGAAATGAACTGTCCATCGTTTTGCACTTCGTTATGTACCATGTTTACCCGAGTAGTTGAATTCGTTATCCACAAGTCCAAACTTCAACTTATGTAGAAATTAAAATTTCTTTGCAGACATGAAAGCATAGATTTGTTTTCTATTGTTGCATTGACACGTCAAAGTGAGTGCACTTGACTTTGTATGCGGGCCTTGACTGGGTCCTTCTTGCTCCAACAGGAAGTTTTACAGGTAACCAGGACACAATTGGAGAGGGAACTTGCTTTAGAAGATGTGCATCGTATAAAAGATTTACCTGCATACAACCTACTGTATCAATAGCTTGTTAGCGTTTTTTTCCTTCTTTAGACTGCTCTTATATGGTGTAAAAAGTTGTCCAGTTCTAGAACAATACTGCAGAATATACTAAACTTCCTGTAAAGCCTGATATTATGAGGCTTGTTTTATTATGGTCAAAATGTTAAATGAATTTGCTTAACTATAGTCCATTACATTATATGCATTTGTTTTGAAGGATACATATTAAAATTAGTCCTCAAAGGGCTGCAACACCTGCACAAAAAGCAGTACATCGAAGCTAATACAAGGCAGTGAACTATTTTATGAAAACCCAAAAATAGAGCTTAAGCTCAACTAAGATCCTAGAATAATTTGATGCCTAGGTTGAAATTGGATTATGTCAAATAAGATTCCAGGTTTAGGGTACATCAAGGCTCAAACCCTCCACCATGTTTTTAGTTGTAAGAGATACCTGAATCCAATTCAAGACATTGAAGCAAAGGAGCGGTTTTTGTACTGAATGTCCCTAAAGACTCTAGCATTCCTTTTCTTTTAGACTTGAGTATAATGAGCATCTAAATGCCAAAGCAAACACTGAACAATCTTCCTTCTCAGTCTCATTCCCTGATTCTTGTAAACCTATTCACTATTTCATTCTATTGGTTAGCAATGCACTGGAAGTTGCATAATGAGAATATCTTCTACCAAATTGGAGAGGAATAAATGCAGTTGAACAAAAAAAAAAGTCCAATATTTCATTTTCTTGTTAACAAAATGAACATATAAGAGATTGTTGTTTCATGCGTGATTGAGCCTATTCTTAGTCCATAGCCTCCATATGAGCTTTGAGATGGTTGTTTTTTTGTTACACTAATTTTGTGTATAGAAATGTCAAGTCACTGTGAATATCTTTAAATAAGTATGGTTGGTGAACTTTTTAGACTATGCTTAATCCAATGAAGTGAGTCTTGAGTTCCTAAATTTGGATCATATTCAAGCACATTCCATATGATATCCTCCCATTAAGTACTTAAGCCAAATCCATTTATTATTACAAAAGATGATATCATCTCTTGCATTATGAGAGACGGTTTGTCTTAAGTTCCTGGAAGTTGGAGCTTTATGAGAAAGGCCCACATCTTGCTATTATCATACCAAAATTAGGTAAGATTTTGTTATTGCCAGCTCAGACTTTAATGCAACTACTTGTAAAATCCCGAAACGCCAACATTGTTTGATTTTCCATTAAGTGTTTTACCAAGCTTGATCTTCCAAATACATTGAGGCTTGAGGAAGTATAAATTCATCCACTTGATCCAAAGAGATTCCTTTATCTGTTAAAAAATTCCACAATCACTTGATTTTATTAATTCTAATTCATTTGGCCATTAACCCTCCTTCTTTCTTTTTGTATACATATATGACCATTTAATTTTGACACTTATGGCTTTGTCACTATTACCAATCATGTAATGCCTCAACATATACCCTAGAAGTATTATAGCATGTCTAGGGTGTATTAAAAAGTGAACATAAAGAATTTAGTGCATCTAAGCATAGTAAGGGACATAATGATACTTAATGTAAAAGATATAGATAAATTGGTAATTTGTTCATTTCAGCATGGACATAAATACTTAGCCATGAAATGTGGATGAGAATGAAATTAGTTGATAAGATTATATGCCAATTTGGGAATTAAAGGAAGAACAAGGGCCAAATGTTCAATTTTTTTAAAGTCAACACATGGATCAATTGGATTAAAGCGTGTCTGCCTAATATGATCAAAGCATGTGTGAACAATAAGATTAAAAGCATATGTGAACAATAGGATTGAAGCACATGTTTCATGAAATGGAGATGAAAGAGAGGAGAGAAGGCCCTGCATTTACGATTTTGAATACCAAATTTTCCTCTTCTCATTTTCTCTTCATTTCATCTTCTTCATCACACCATTTTACATGTTAGGAATCAAGCTAATCCTAGGTGGAAATCAAGGTAAAATTTAGTGATTTTTCTCTTCAAATTTATCCTTTCTTGCTTTTCTCATAGAGAGCTGGAATTATAAGGTTGGAATTGGCATTGAGATATGTATTTTTGTGTTTCTAGTTGGTGAAACAAGCAAAGCTAAAGGAGAAAAAAAAGGAAAAATACTAGAAGAGTTAGTTGCCTGATTTCAAGGTTTGGGACTACTCTGTTTATGCATGTTTGAATGGATACAAAGATTCATTTAGACATGGAATGGTTACTAGAATAGTGCCTTGGTGTTACTTTGCATAGAATTGGTTGAATATGATAAAAGTGTAATGTGTAGTGAATTTTCTCTTAGGTTTGTTTGAAAAAGTCTCCTATCGTTTTGGCCATAACTTGACCTACAAACCTTTAAATTAAGTGATTTTAATTGCTTATCTTAATACATAGCAATAAAATCTTTAGAAGAAATCCTGACCTAATTATTGTTGAATGAAATTGGAATTTGAGATTGAAAATGGTAAACTGATGTTACTCCTCTTTTGGATCAACTTGTGATGTTTGGTACAAGTTTCATGATTTAGAAGTCCAAATGGTCTGATTTGTTTATGCTATGGAAACCAAAGACATAGGAAAACAAATGTCAAGAAGACCTCAAAACTTAATTTGAACGTCTACTATGTAAAAATTATGGAATAAGTGGAAGTATTAATTCTAGGCAGAGGACATGATGGGAAGGAAATTGCACTATTTTAAGTTTGTGTTCATTTTTTATTTTTATTGAATCATATCAGAACCTTTCAAACTTTGCAAACACTTAAAAATAAATGAAATATGATGCATAATATATGAATTGGGTGATTAAACATTGAAATTTAAGATTGATCATAATGTATTCTAAAGGAAATTTACATTATATAGATTGCTTATATATGAATAATATGATTATACAAGTGTGATTTTGATACCCTTCTATTGGTATTAAGTTATGACATGCAAGTATGAAACTCAAATACAGATCTTATGATTTCAAATGAATATCATATGATTTTTCAATATATGAATTATGAAATTGGATAAAGGAAAATGTTACAGTGCTTGTTTTATTATCTTGGATGTGGATAGATAGGCATGCCTATAAGGTTACAGTGTAGTTGCTATAGTTTGACACCAATGGTATCTTCATTTTGAGACTATAGTGTCTCTACATTTTGATGCCTTTAGGTATTTATAATTCGATACTTTCGGGTATCTACAGATTGATATCTTCAAATATCTACAGTTCCCATTATCCACACCCACAGGAATATGCAAGCCTAACACAAAAAGTAAATTAAACAATTGTAAATAAGAAATATAGCATGACCATATGAATAATTGTTATAGATGAGCATTTGTACTGATTGTATTGATGTTTTATAATGATGAGCAATTGTATTGATAATTTGTAATAATAAGTCTTGAATATCAATGTTTAGCTTTAAAATGTGAATTTACTATACTTAAATAATACATTGAAGCATATTTGCATTATGTACCTTGATTAATTACATCATCACAATTTATACATTTTGTGATATTTATGAATGTATGTGTTTAGCGGATGACTACTGTGAGTGGTAATCTAAACTAAGTATTTCCCTACTGAGCTTTCAAGCTTAGCATGAGTCTTAAACTAAGTGTAGGTCTAAGTAATAGGAGTAACTTACAGGAATCATCTATAAGGACTAAGGCCAGCTGTTAGTAGTAAATGTACTTTTGGATTGTATCTTTTGCTTAAAGATGATTGTATATGTAACAATTTGTAACTAATAATTTAAGTTGTATGTAATATTTATTTTATATTATCATATAAATGCAAAGATGTAATACTTCTAAACGATAAAAGTGATATGAAATTTTATAATATGTATATGTACAACATTGAATAGACATATGTGTGATGAAAGTCGCTATAAATGAATAGACATGTATGCCATGACTATTTGTACAAGAATTTGGTTGCCATGTATGTAGGTAGTTGTAGGTTTCGTATAAAGGGTGTTACATTTTATAGTTTCAAAACCTACAATTTTGGCGGTTCTAGCTAATATGAGTCTAGTAAATCATATATACATGGTTTGATTGTCGTGTTGGCCTAATACAGATGTCCCTGTTTTTTTTTTAAATAGTAAAGGGGAAAAGACCTCATGAAGCTTAGGAGGAGTTAGCTGATAGTGTGATGGGGAGAGATCAATTAGCTTCGAGTCCTCTTAAGCCTCCAAGGGGTGAAATACCGATATTGTCAATAACTGGGGAGATGTTTCTAAAGCTCTCCTATAATATGATGAGACTGAAGGATAGAATGACCGAGCCTAAAACTCTCATAGAAGTTTTGAGAAAGTATGGGGTGGAAGATTTTGTGGGCATGACTCTAGAAGAATCTGATAAAGCAGAATACTGGTTAGAGCAGACATAGATTTCTAGAGAAGATGAAGTGCCCCCTAAAGAAATGGTTACCTGTGTTGTCTCTCTCCCGTAAGGGGCAGTCTATGATTGGTGGAAATTAGTCCTATTGCATCCTTCTATGCCTAACCATCTGACTTGGGAGTTCTTTACCTAAGAATTTAAGAAGAAGTATATCGTAGAAGCTTATAAAGCAACCCAATGGAAGCAGTTTTAGAATTTGAGAAAAGAAGCTTATCTGTGGCTGAGTATAAAAAGGAGTTCTATCAGTTCAGTAGGTATGCTCCAGAAAATGTTCTGATAGAGGCATTCTGATGCTGACAATTTGAGAACGGATTGAATGATTATGTCAAAGATTACTTAGTGGTAGTAACTTCTCTACAATTGGTGAGCTACAATCAGATGGTTAAAGCAGCTATCAAAGTAGAAAAGCAAGAGACAACCAAGACAGAAGAGGCACAAAAGAGGAGTTTCTCTAGAGGTGGCTCATCTTCAGGGAAGAGGACCCGAGACTCACGAGGTGCATCCCAGTAGAGTCAGTCATAGCCCAGCCACTAGTGGAAGATGTCAAAGGTAGTTCACAACATCTAATATTGGTAGAATATTTTTCAACTAGACAAGGAGATGGACCACTAGACTGCCCACACTATACCAGGAAACATTAAGACATATGTAAGTGGTTAGCTGAGGCCTATTTTAAATGTGGGTTACTAATCATTTGATAGCTAATTGTTCATAAGGCTCAGGATAGGGTAGAACACCTCAAAGGAGAAAAGAGGCACCTAATGCACCCATTGCAGCTAGGGGATGAGGTAAAGGCAGAGGTGTACTAGGCCTAGGCAAGCCTAGAGCCACTCTAAGCACAGTATTTGAGTCTATTGATCGTCCTATAGTATCAGCAGGTCTAGCACAAGCATATAAAATGAAGACTTGTGAGGAACAAGATGCCCTAAAAGTTATTTCTAGTATTTTTCTCTCTCTTTATTCTTGATATGCATGTATTGATAGATCTCGGTTCCACTCATTCATAAAATTGCATTAGGGGAGTGTGATAGAAATGTTATCAGTAGATCGACTAGACTATGATACACACGTGACTAGTCTATTGGGCCCCTATTATGATACATGGAAAACAGTTTGCTACTGATCTGATAGAGCTACCCTTCCATGAATTTGACTTGATCTTGGGAATTGATTAGTTGTCTAAACACCATGTTGTAGTTGATTGTGGGTTAAAAATAGTTGTGCTCAAAGATTCTGATGGTTCAGAAATAGTGTGCATGTGACTAACGTAATATCAATCATATAAGCAAGATGACTTTTAGAAAAGGGTTGTCAGGGGTATTTGGCTTTAGCACTTGATTCAAAAAGGGAGAGGGTAAACTTACAAGATATGCAGGAAGTAAATGAGTTTCCTAACGTGTTTCCAGAAGAGACATCAAGTTTGCCACCTGAGAGGGAGGTAGAATTGTTTATTGAAATTATATCTGGTACTACTTCTATTTCAAGGGCACCTTATAAAATAGATCCTATAGAGTTAAAAGAGTTGAAGATTCAGTTATAGGATCTTTTGGATAAAGGTTTTATTTGGCCCATTAAGTCAACATGGAGAGCGCTAGTCCTTTCTTATCAAGAAGTAGGATGACACCTTACGAATGTGTATAGACTATAGATAATTGAACAAGTTAACTATAAGGAACAAGTATCTATTGCCCAGAATAGAAGATTATTTGATCAGTTGAAAGATGCAAGAGTGTTCTTCAAGATTGATTTGCAGTTGGGTTATTACTAGCTTCAGGTAGTAGATGTAAATGTTCAAAAGACTACATTTGGAACTCGATATGACCACTATGAGTTCTCAGTGATGCCTTTTGGGCTAACTAATGCGTCAACTACTTTTATGGATTTGATGAATAGGGTGTTTTGGCCTTACTTAGACTAATTTGTTATGGTGTTTATGGATGATATATTGATCTATTCAAGGAATGAAGAGTAACATGCTCAGTATTTGAGAATTGTACTATAGACATTGAGAGAGAAGCAGTTATTTGTCAAATTGAGCAAATGAGATTTTTGGCTAAAGGAAGTTTCTTTCCTCGGACATATTATTTCTTTAAGGTGTTAGGATAGATATAAGTAAAATTGAGGCGATTTTCAATTAGAAGTTGCCTCGAAATGTAATAAAAATGAAAAGTTTTCTTGGCTTAGTTAGTTATTATTAGTGCCTTGTCAAAGGATTCTCAATAATTGCTTCTTCGATCACAAAGCTACTTTAGAATGGCACAAAGTTTGAATGGGATGATAGATGCCAAGCTAGTTTTAAGCAGTTAAAGAAGATGCTCACTAAAACTCTAGTGTTAACACAACCAACTCCAAGCAAAGAGTATGCCATGTACATTGATGCATCTAAGAATGGTCTAAGTTATGTATTGATGCAAGATAGTAAAGTGGTGACTTATGCCCTTAGAGAGTTAATGTCATATGAACAGAACTACCCTACACATGATTTAGAACTGACAACAGTAGTGTTTGCTTTGAAAATATGATGGCATTACTTATATGGGGAAAGATGTAGGGTATACATGGATCACAAGAGTCTTAAGTACTTGCTCACATAGAAGGAGCTCAATTTGAGGCAACAATGTTGGCTAGAACTATTATTGTATAATTGACTACCACCAGGGAAAAGCTAATATGGTCGCAAATGCTTTGAGTAGAAAGTCTATTTCAACTCTGTCATTACAGCATAACAGATGGAGATTTGTACTAGATGAATTTTTGATAGCCTAATTAAAAGTGAGTCCTGACTTGAGACAGATGCTAGTAAATGCATAGAAAGATGATGCCTAGTCGCAACAAATTGTACAAGCAGTACAAGAAGGGAAACATACTGATTTTGTACTGAAAGATGAAGAAAGTCTATAATTCAAGAGTAGACTATGTGTACTGACAGTAAAGGACTTAAAGAAGAAGTTATTACATAAAGCCCGTAATATTGTGTTCACTATGCATCCCGGGGGTAGCAAGATGTACCAATACTTTAAACAACATTACCGATGGCCTATAATGAAGCGTGATGTAATGGACTATGTGTCCAAGTTCTTAACTTGTCAATGGGTGAAATCTAAACATCAAGTCCCATCTAGTATATTGAATCCCATCTCAATCTGACAATGAAAGTGAGATAATATCACCATGGATTTTGTTATAGGATTGCCCCTCACACAGAGAAAGCATGATGTAATATGGGTTATAATGGACAGGCTCACCCAATCAACTCACTT
>JAOSBK010000009.1:12023136-12035062 GCA_027568895.1 Erythroxylum shatona | reverse complement strand
TTTCTTTTGGAGTATGTAAATGAATTATGGATGTGTATATAGAATAGAAAAGTGAATTATGGTTTTGTATATAAATTACATATGATTATGAAATAGGATTGATTGTGTTTGGATTCCGGACAGGAGGTCCGATAATTTTGATTGTTGATTGAGACTTATTAAAGTGTTATGGGTATATAAATGTGTTAGTTTGTGTTGAGATTCCGGACAGGAGGTCCGATGAGTTGTGTTGATGGATTGGAAATATTGAAGTACTTTTTGTTTATGGTTTGAATTGGTGGTATATTGACATGTGTGAGTTTTTATAGCAAATGAAAAGTAAGAGTTTAGAATGATGGGATATGATAGAATGAAAAAAAGAAAAAATAATTTACACCGTTTTGTATTGGTGTAAACCGGTTTGTATTATGGTTTCCAACGCGATGTTTTTCTAAAATATGCATTCTCGGATGTCGGAATTTGACTTTAAGTCTGATTGAACCGTTTTGTTTTCTTTGTTTCCAAAGTTTTGTAAATCCGTTCCTTCGATTCCGCTTTTGATTTGTTTCCGCTTTATGACTTCCGATCCAATCTATGTTTTCGTGTTTGTTTTTCGAAAGATTCCTTTGGTTTCCGTTGCATTTTGTTTTCGGTTTAGGATCCATTCTTTTGTTTCACTTTCTGTTTCCGTTTAGGATTCCGTTTTCCGGTTGGGCTCCGGTTTCAAAATCGGGGTCCAACATCATATTTAACCAAAGCATGATGTGCATTTCCTAATTTCTCAGCACTTTCTCATAAATCACAATTCTAGCCTTAACATGGATAATGGGATGTTACATCTTCTCTAACAGTTCTTCCAGCTGTTCTTTAAGCTCCTTCCGCTAAACTAGAGCCATTCTATACAGTGGTATGGAAATAGGTGCAGTACTAGGAATCTGATCAATTGCAAACTTGATTTCTTTCGCTGGCGGCAAAACAGGTAAGTCTTCTGGAAACATGTCTGGAAATTCCCTCATAATTGAAAAATCTTCTAACTTTCCTTCATTCAAATCGGTGTCCACAACGTGTGCTAAGAAGGTTTCACACCCTTTTCTCGTCATCCTGTCAGTTAGCAAAGCTAAAATAATTCTTGGTGATGGTGTCGTTCTGTCTCTAAAATTCTCACCCTTGCCAAGATCAAATTCTACCTCTTTAAGACTACAATCTAACTTTTTATGATATTTCTCCATGGTATCCATTCCAAGTATAACATTTAGGCCTTTTAAATCTAAAGGCAATAAGTCCACTACTAGTCTAGCATCATCAATAAAGAGTTCACAATCTCTATATGCTTGACTTATTATCATCTTCCTCCCTAAAGGAGTACTAACAATCAATGAACTATCCAATGATACCAAATTAACACCATGTAATGTCACGCTTGCAGAAACAAAAGAATGTGTGGAATCAAAATCAATCAGTAAATATATTAAATAACTGAGCTTTACCCGTAACAACTTCAGGTACGGCTGTAGCTTCATCCCTGGTCATAGCAAACACCCTTACTAGTGCTTGACTTCCCACCTCATTGGTAGGCCTGGTTCCTACTGTTTTAGCTCTCTTTGGGACTTGCAACTACGATCCATCTTGCCTTGGGGATTGGGGACATTCCTTGACCATGTGTCCCTTCTCTTCACATCGAAAACATACTCCAAGTAACTTAAAGCACTCTCCTCTGTGAAACTTCTCACAATGTTCACATTAGGGGTTCATATACCTACTCCTCTCTATCCTTTTATTGCCTCCTACAGTTGAGGCTTGCGCTGAAGCTACCCGTGCTTGCTTGTTCTTAGCAAAGCCACTATTTCCCACTTCACTCTATGTGTGGGAATTCCTCATACTCCTCTTAGGCATTGGGGCACTCATTTTCCTTCTTGGAAGACTATTCTCGGTTCTTCCTCTTCTTATTTACTTCATACTTTATGTTCTCCAGTTTCTCAACTTGGAGTGCGACATTTACCAACATCTAGTAGTAACAAAAGTTGTGGATCAATACTTTCTCCTTGATCCTTAAACGAAGTCCTCCCTTAAAATTATGACACTTATCCTCCTCATTCACAATAATATTGGCCATATATCGTGAAAGCTAGGTGAACTTCAACTCATATTCACTCACACTCATGTCACTCTATATGAGATTTAGGAATTCTTTGGCCTTCTCTTGGACATAGAATTTTGAGAAATATTTCGTCCTAAAAACTTCCAAAATTTTCTCCATGACAATACCGGTGGTATGACCTAACTATGGGGCACTGCTTCCCACCAATGGAGTGCGTCTCCTTGTAGCAAGCTAATTGCATAATCTAATTTCTCCTCATCGGAGCACTTCATCTGAAACAGGACTCTCTCTACCCTTCTCAACCATGCTTTAGCCTCTTCAGGATTTGTAGTCCCATTAAAGTCTATAGTCCCATACTTGCGAAGTTTATCATACTGTCCGCTCCTTTCCACTGGAGATTGCATTGGAATTGGTGACACTTGGCCTATAGCATGCGTTAAAGCTTGAGCAATGGCTTGAAATGTGGATCCATGGGGTTTACTTGGGCACATGAGGAGGAGGTGGTGGTACTTTATGTTCTACACTAGGTACCTCAGAATCATGATCAGAGTGTGTCCTTGCATCCTATGGGATATAAGATTCATCTGTACTTCCTTGGCAAGAGCGAGATCGATTCGAGGCAACATAATCACTCCTTCAATTTAAAACCATTTAAAAATCTTTAGTTCATGTTTCATGTCAGGTCTAAACTGGTATGTATGCATGTAAAACCATCTTAAACCACGCTTCATGTAAAACAATTTCAAATCATGCGAAACAATACAAAAATAATGCATATTGTTCATTTAAAACAATGTATGTTCATTTCATATTTTAAAACTACCCATTTATGCCAAAGATACTCCTAAACCTAGTCGTTCTGATAGCATAGGATGTTGAACCCTGTTTCCGGAGTCCAACTCTGGAATCATAAAATGTGAGCGTATTACCCTGTAGAGGTATTTCAATGAAATCTCATTAGCCATCATCGGTTCATCTTCATTCTCATACTATCCAAAAAATTCCCTATTTGATCAATTGATATACAACAATCCATTCTTATGTTTATGTCCTCAATCATATTGTACTTGTTTTAGGACAATAGGCATAACTTTCATTAGAGATGTTAGATTAAGGTCATTCTGGAACTGTTTCAAAGAGATCTTCTAGATCTACAACTTTTATAAAGACTCCAAAGAGAGCTTTAGCAATTTAGAGGGTCAAAATTGCTAATTTCTGAAAGTGTATGGTGAATATCTGCTAAACGGACATACACTGCACCAAAATGGACATAAACGGGGCTAGGGGTCTTTCCGAACTTGAGAGGTCCATTTACTGGACTTAATGTCTGTTTAACGGACATGGACTAGGCTAGGGGTCTTTCCAAACCCAAAAAGGTCCATTTAAAAGACTTAATGCCCGTTTAACGGACATGGATGAGGCTAAACTCACTCAAGAGCCTTTCCAAAGTTTTCTACATCTATCCCAACCTTACTTTCACTCTAAATTGTCCCAAATTCACTTCCTCTAATGCAACATCATTTCATAACAATTCAAATACCAACTTTATTCCATTAAACTGTCTAATCTTTACTCATTTGATTCATCACTTACAACTAATTCTCATCATTCACAAATTCCTATCTTTCTTTTCTATAACATCTCACTTGTATGTAACAACAATTCATGTTCAAAATTCATCATCTTACGTTGATAACTTCATCAAGTATACCTAATTTCAACTTAACATCATCCATACACAATTCATATTTCTTTAACATTAAAAGGAAAGAGTTTTATAAAGCTTTAATGGGCATTTCAAGCCACAATACATCATTGGTCTCATAACCCAAAAATACAAAATATATATGAACGACTAGTACTTGAAATGTGGCTAAAGCCTTATATTTTCCATAAACTAACTTACAATACAAAAATATGCAGATTTGGAGTGATGCCTTGACTCTATATCACTCTATCTCTAGCTCATCACCTGGAGATGGGGAGGAATGGGGTGAGCTTAAAAACCGGTGGGTAACAAATTTATAACAGAGAAATAAGCAAAACCATTGAAAATATTCATTGTCATAGTAAATTTGCAATGAATTCATAAAATGCTTATTTCTCAAATTCTCAACTTGTTAAACAATTCATAAACACATAAGTCATGTATTCATCAAACTTGTCAACAAATCATAAATACTTAAGCAATCAGAATGCCTTGGGTAGATCCACAAACTCACACAAACATGAATTTCATGACTTGTAAACATATTGCCCAAAACGCACATTTCTAAAATGTGATTTCCATAAACATAATATATATCAAATACCATTTACATCTTCATTTCATAAATCTTCAACAAGATTCATGTTCCATAGCAATTTCTTAAATCATTTAAGGAGCAATAAATGCAACATTTATAAAGTGATGGAAATCATTTAACTCCATTGATTTGGAAACATATTCATGGCTCATTAACTCAACTATAAATATGTAACCCACCTAGATTCCTTGCTTAAAAACTTGCTTAAAGGTGCCTCTCCTCTTGCTCCCCTTGCCTTTCTTGATTCCCTTTAACATTGGCAAAAATCCCATTAAATAGGAATATAAATTGAGAACCTACAAAGCATGTTAACTAAAATTGATTCTAAAATACTTAAACCTATGCATTTCCTAAGCTTCGTGAACTAAAACTTTTCCAAAAATACTAAGAATTAAGAATGAACTTACCTTGAATCTTCACCAAATAAACATATTTTTTTTTGCTCAAATAGAAGCTCTTCTCTTCATTTTTCTTTTTTCTCTTCTTGATCAACCTCAAAATCACTCTTAAAAGCTAAGAAAAGATGAAATCCTAACTTGATCTTCCTTCTTTTCTCCCAAGAACAAAACCCTCCCTCCTTTCTCTCTCTTTTTTGTTTTTTTTTCTCTTCTTTATCTCCCTTATTCATGTTTCTCTCCTTCTTAAGGCAAGACTACACTTGCTTCTTCCAATATGCCCTTAATGAGTGTGAAATGTCAACTTTGCCCTTCCTTTATGCTTTATGGCTTTTATACTTAAGTGACATGCCAAAATTGCTCTTTATACACTCTTACTACTTTAATTCAACTAACCAATGTAATTAAATCCTACTAATATTGATATAATAATTAACTCCAAAAAATTAATCTTCAAAACCTCATAATTTATTTAAATCATGCTTAACTCAAAATCGGTGGCCAATAAAAGGTAAGGTGAGATGTATTTGAGTTAAGTATCATAAAAGCCATCAAAGCTAATGAAACAAGGAAAAAACACTCAATATATCATCAAGTGCAAAACATTCACTCACAGTTGTGTACATCAACTATGATGGATGCAAAAACTATGTTTCATAACTCAAATTAAAACCCTCACACCATAAACCACATGAAGCATAATCAACTAAAAGGAATCACTCATACAATTAATGAAAACACATTCAAACTACTAAGATTGATCCTTTAAAGCCACATCTACCTCATATGCTTTATATTCAAATTACCCATTCAATACAAATTTAGAAGGAAAGACTAATTATAAATAGCTTTGCAAAATATAAACATTTCCTCCTTGAAATTTTTATTCAAACATTTTTCTCTTTCGTTTCTTTTGCTTTTCTCTTTTTGTTTCTTTCTTTCTTTCTTTTCTTATAAAAATTAAAAGAATCTACACAAATAATGGAATTCATAACATGACATTTGAAAAATATAACCAACCCATATATATGCGCACCCCCATACTTAGAATTTTGTACATCCACCATCATTAACAATTAACAAATGCTCCATTAGCTTTTTGGCTTAGGTAGAACACTTGTTTAAGTTTCAAAGTATATAATGTGGTTAGTATAAAAAAAAGGCTAATGAAACTTAAGAGGGCTTAACAAAGGGAAAATTCATATTAAGAGGTAGGCTATTTGACTAATGTAGTTTATAAAAAGAAATAATGCCTATATCATTTCCTTATTAATGCATGTTATAAGAATGTGGTCTTGAATAGAAATCAAAGCAAAGTTAGGTTGTACATATCATGAAGGTCACACATAAGCAAAAGACAAAGAGACTGACATGGATGTGTCAATCTAATAAGGTTTAAAATCTCACTGGCTTTTCTCTGCCACTAGTCGTTGCTCTTTTAAAGATAATGCATATTGACCAATCACAAAAGTAAAAGTACAAGCTAAAGTTTCCATGGATTCTTCTAGCCAATTCATTCTCTAATCATGACTATATTGTCCTAGAAATAATAAAAAAGTGAATCTTTTTATTAATTATTCTCTCTATCTATATTTTTGTTGAAAACCAAAAAAAAAGTAAGAACAAACAAACTTAAAGCATGCATGCATATAAGAAAGAAATACGAAAACATAAAGGAAAAGAAATTAGCTTCCCTTGGGTTGCCTCCCAAGAAACACCTTTGTTTACTATCTTTGGCTCGACTCCATACTTTCCTCACGTGACAAAATTATCATCTTCAGGTGTCATAGTTTAAACTTTCTCCACGTGAGGTTGTTCAAGATAAGGCCTCAGTTAATGATCATTCACCTCTGATGGCTTCCCTATCTTTAGTATCTCCATCTCTACTAAGTCCATACACTCTCGAAATATCTCTTCACCCATCTCCTCTTCATTTAATTTCTCCAATTTAGTAAGTAAAGGTGAAGGGTAAGTATTAACAATAATCACAGACTCAGTACTCACCTTTGAGCTAAATGATATGTCTTTTTCTCCTTCAAGCTCCTTCTCCACTTCTTCTACACAAGCAATTCCTTGAATAATGCTCTCAAATTCTCAAGCTCCTTTCACTTTGTAAGGTCTCAACACTGACATCAGATAAGTACTCCTTATGTTAAGATGGCTACTTCTCTTCACTTTATGGTTCCAAGTGATTGTTATCTCCCCATCTAGACATTGCATCTTGCTAGAGCCATTTCACAACCTACAGAAATTGTAAAGTGTTAGCAGTGACGATGATATATATTTAAATTTTGATTCATTTAATATGTTACACTTAGTGATTAATGCCTTAGAAATGTAAAGGAGCTAAAGTGACCCAAAAGCATGTTTATTGAAGCCATCTTCTTGATGCCCATACTTTATTGATTTATGGAGCAAGAATAAGAAGAGGACTAAAAGCAGGGACAAAAAATTTCAAGTGAAAATCACTTATGACTTGCCAGAAATTGTCATAGCCATGAGTGAAGTCTCATGCTTATACTCATCTAGTTGCTTTTCATACCAACATCCATGTATGTTTATACCCAACCAGCTGCTTCTAACACCAACATCCATGCATGCACACAATAGCTCCCATGTAATGTGACCAAATGGTTCTCACGGTTTTTCATACTTCCAGCCCGCTGTCCTTTTAACCATATTTTTCCACCAACGTTTAATGTATAAGAAGACAAAGATGGATGGTTGTACTTGGAATAAAGAAACGAAAATTAATTTAAAGTTTTGGACTGCTTCTCACAGTCATGAGAAGAAAGTCACATATGTGACTTGTTAAGTCATACCTGTGAGGCCTTCTCATACCCGCGAGAGGCCACTCACAAGTGTGAGAAGACTAACTGTCCCTTTTAATGGCCAAGTGTCCTGATTTTTAAACCCAGTTTTTATTACATACGGAAAGGGGGGACAACACAAAGGGAGGTCATTTAGGAAAATAGAGAGCCACAAGCATTGTTTCTCTTTATTCTTCATCCTTTCATCAATTTTTAGCTCTGACAGTGGCAATGGAGGTTAAAGCCGATGGTGAGAGCTTGAGGATGGAGATAGAAGGCTAAGCTTCCGAGCCGATTCAATAGGGATGTCAACACTGAGTCACAATTAAGCCATTTTTCATATTAACATGCAATTTTTGATCATATTGTTATGTTATTTAAGTTAATTTGATCGGGTTTTGGGATAGATGATCTTAATATGTTATTTTGATTATTCTATTTCTAACCTATTGCTATAACACTGAATGTAATCCATAATCGCTACTATTAACGTTTGTTAGTAGCATCTAATGATTCCGTATCATTAAGAACAACATAAATTAGGTTAGATAACCCAAGTATATGAGGTTACTACCTATATTGATCGATTTCTACTTCGTAATGCGGCTGCCAAATTAAATCTAAAGATCATATACTAGGTTATTCGGTAGTTAGGTTTAATTAATGATCGTATCTTGATTAAACATATCCTAAGGTAAAATCAAGATTATTAGAGTGTTTTATTACTCTTAGATCAATAGCCCAAAAAGAGTGTTAAAGATGTTAGGATGATGAAATATGCTTATTCGTGTTTAGGTTGAGATTGAAAATAGAACCAAACCTTAATTATATTCAAAACTTTAATCATTTTTTTACTACTTACTTTAATTTATTTTCAATAATTTAATTTGATTTTATTTTCTAAATTCATTAAAATCTAAACCCCCCCCCCCCCCTTGTTATAATTTCCTGCATCAATTAATTTTGTTAAAGAAATTAACCAAACATTCCTAATAGATTCGATCCTGACTCACCCTAACTATAAAATTTAATGTGTAGAGTTGGTAAATTTTGTAGTGTACTCGACATACACTGCCAAAAAACATTAACTAATTCTTCTAAGGATGTACTAGAGTTTTACTGGCTTTCCTATTCTTAGAAGCTAGACCAAAGTTACCTTTCCTCTTACAGGAATTGTTGTAGCCCTACTGAAACTATTGTACACCTTACTAAAATTGTTGTACAATCTATTGAAATTGTTGTGTATTCTATTGAAATTGAATATTACTAGCAGTCATAACATTAAGCAAGTCTTTTAGAAATAGACCTGAGTTGTAATACGAAGCTTCTAGTTTATATGAGAATTGTTTCAAATCTTGCAAACTATTATGGAAGTAATTTTATTGGTTATGTCCCATCTATAACTAAAGTTAGTATGATCATTCCAATATAAGCTATAGGATTGTGACTAAGAGTTGTGGAAAAAATTACTTCCATCCATGAAGTTTTATTTGTTTTTTTTTTGTTTTTTAATAAAATTACTTTCTTCCATGAAATTTTGTTTGTTTTGTTTTGTTTTTTAATCACAAACACTAAAAAATAAGTGAGTAAGAAATAACTGAAAATAAACTAATTATAAACAAATATGTACAAAACACCAATTAACATCAAGAACAAAAACTAAAATACAACACTCCCAAGCAACAACACCAAAATTGATGTCGCACATCGTAATATGACTTAAAATAACTAGACTTACAACTACAACAGTGGTGAGTCCAGGTCGATCCCACAAAGAGTGTGGGTAAAGCTTTGAAATGAAAATAATCAGTGTTTAGGTTTTTTTTTGGGGGAGGGGGGGGGGGATGGTTTAGTTTAATAAAAAAATAAAGTAAAACTAAACTAATAAAAACAAATTAAAAAACATTTAAAAATGATGAAAGTGATGAAGTCATTAGGGCATTGGTCATTGGTTCAATCTCAGCCTACACCCAGGCTAACATACTTCATTGATTTTTTTTTTTATTCTCTTACCACTCCTAGCAACTATTAATTGTAGGTTAATGATAAGCTCTATTAATGTCAATTTTCCCTTAGGTCATGTTTAATTAAGAAACACTCATTAATTAAACCTAGCTATCAAATAACCTAGGATATGATCTCTAGATTTAATTGGACAACAGCATTACAAATCAGGAAAATAAATTAATCAAAACAATAACCACACAAGCTCAGGTCATTTAACTTGGGTTATATTATCCCTAATGATTCGACACCAATCAAAAACACAATAATTATGGACTATATCCCTAATGATCTGAAACCATTAGTTGCTACACATGAATCTCAACATAACAATTACAGATTATATTGAATATTCTAGCAATACCTAAACACAAAAATTATGAATTATGCTCAAGATTCTAACATTGAGTTCATACATAAAAAATCTAATGATAATGAGAATACAGATCATTCATACATGAAAACCTAAATCCATAATCACAGAATAACACAATTAGTCCCTAATGATACAAAGAACAACGAAAATAACAAAAGAAATGTTTAACCGGGTTCTTCGGCCCCAATATCACCTCTGAATTGGGTTGGGAAAGCCTAGCCCTCCGTGGGTCTCCAAATGATGAGAATTTTACCCTTTTTTGCCTCCTAAAACCCCTAAATCATTTTCTCTATCCTTTCATAACAATTTTTGCCATCCAAACTATGTATTTATTCTCAAAACTAGGTTTTCGGGTAAGCTAGCAGCATCTCACAGGTGTGCATATGTTGCTCACAAGCATGCATATAACTCATGGGTGTGTATGGTGGTATCACGCCCATGAAAAATCAGTCATGCGTGTGCATGAAGCGTCACACTCATGATAAATAAGTCATGGGCGTGACTAACATGCTCACACCTATGACTTTTATGTCATGGCCATGAGTCATTTCCATCACTCTTCATTCTTGATGTTTTCAACATATACTCTTCATTTCATTATCTCCTCTAACTCTAATCCTTTTCCTTCTTGCTCCATGAAGAAAAGTGAGTGGAATCTGAAGAAGACAACTTAAATATAATGCTTTTGACTCACTTTAGCTCTTTAACTTTCGAATTATACCTAAAACCAAATATGAACTAAAGTGTATGTCTTAAGCATTTCATATCATTAAACACTAAGTGTTATGAAATAAATGCATAATCAATTGAAGCATATACCAAGATGTAAAATGAATAAATGTTGGGCCCCGAACTTTTAGTGGAAATTAGAAATATGAAAATGAAATTAAATGAGAAGTTTGGTTTATGAAAGTGAAAGTGAATGAGTTGATTGACAATTAAGTTGAAAAACAAGAAATAAAGAGAAAAAGTGTGAGAAGATGAAAAATAGGGAAAGTTTGACTTTTTGGTCATAGAGAGTTGACTTTTTCATTTAGGCACAATGTGAGAAAATGATCTTCATGAAATTTATAGCTCCTGTTGAGAGCTTTCTGTCGCCTTAAAGTTTGATATTTTTCGATATCGGGAGTGAAAGTTATGATTTTTGGAAGTTTGAATGTGGTTTAGGTTGATTTTAGCATGATTATTAAATGACAGAATGTTTGATTGGAAAATTGACTTCCTTAGAGGGCAAATTGATTTTTCTGTCCTTCATGAAAGTTGTAGGAGACTTTCTGTTCTTTACATTGATATAAAATATGACATGTTTGGACTTGGGAATAAAAAGATATAAATTTTAGAAGTTATGTGACTAATTAGAGTGATATTAATTTGGACAGAATCTTTGATTAGAAATTTGATCATTTTAGAGAAGGAATTGGTTGTGGAGTTCTACATGGAAGTTGTAGAGCTTCTTTGAAGCTTTCTATAGAGACCAAATTTGTCAAATTTAGAGTACGAGATCAAGAGTTATAAATCTTGGAAGATTCGGATTTTATTAAGTTTAAAAAAAATTGAAAATTTCCGGGCGCCGTTCGCCCTCGTGAGGGCGAGCGAGTGCGCCTGTTGGCCCTCGGGCGAGGGCGAGCTCGGGCGAGCTAGGTGCGAGTAGCGAGCGCTCGCGAGGGCGAGCTCGCCCTCGCCGTGATGCGACGCCGTTTCTGCTGGGGATTTCTTCTGTTCTCTCGCGCACACAACGTCGTTTCTGCCTCTTTCTGATTTTGCTTATTTCTCCTTCATCCGACCTTTGTCTAATCTTTTGTTAATGTCTTTTCCGTCCGACATCCGATTGACTTGATTTTCGAAGCGTTGGATTCCAAAGACAATTGTCTACACCCTCAGGGGAAATTTGTAATTTTATGAGATTAAATTGAGGTTGATTAATTAAATCAAAGTGAGTTGGATAATTTTCTGAACAT
>JAOSBK010000009.1:11986471-12001395 GCA_027568895.1 Erythroxylum shatona | reverse complement strand
GTGAAATAATCATAGTGAAATACGTAAAAGCTGTTAACGTTAAATTGATTTGGTATTATGAGTACATATCTGATAATGGGATCACAGGACAAGTGGGATTGATGAGTACATATGTACTATATGTGTGGAAATAATGTAGGCAATAGCCTATGACTTGTTAAATAATTGTTAGCTATGATTCCCACGTAAAGATGACATAGAATAATACATGAAAGTGCTTACAGTGATCAATCGAGGATAGATTGAGATCATTAATGATGTTACTGTGGATGATAAATTCGAGTAAAATGAATCACGATCATGAACCTTTTCACCCCAATCATGGAAGGCACAAAAATGGAAATATTGTTTAGCATTAATTGGTATCCAGGTATCATTAACGAATGTTAGTAATTGGAGAATTGTCATAACTACATCTTCAAATGAGATGAAATGATCTTGATGGTACAGAAATTGAACTTCTTGAGGTATTAAGAATGACTGATAAACAAGGATGAAAACAGTTGACTGATAAAGATTATAAGAATAGTATAGATGTGGTAGTAAGAAATCTTCTTTTGAAGAAGAATTTCACTAAATTCAGTAAAGTAGACCAAATGGTTTACTTTAAGATTGATCAATGAAGAAACGAATAAAAAATGAATAAGGAATGAATCAAGAGTGAATATTGGAGTTCCATTTCTAATGGAGACTCAAGTGCAATAGGTTGAATATGCTACGAAGAATACATGTAGCTTGTCGATGTAAGGTATCCAACTAGGTGACTGGGTTCTACAATTTTAGGTAACACTATTGTTGCTATAAGGAGAACTTAGGTTCACACGATATTCCATGTAAATATGTTCAAGAGATACAAATTTCATTTGGTGAATGTATTATCAATTCAGAGAGTTAAGGCTAGAAATAAATTGAAATATGTGGAGAAACTAATATGAATGAACATATATTAGAATAAGCCAATATGAAAATAGTGGAAATTGAATGAATTGAGAAAATCATTCAAGGAAAGAAGAAACCGAAATTAGCATAATATAGTAGGACCTCATTGAGGAAATGGTTAAGATAGTATGATATCTGAATAAGCGATTGGAAAATCAAATGATTCCATTGACAACAGTCAAGTGGAAGAAATTATTCGAGTGATGAATTAATGTGGGAAACTGAAGAGCATATGAAAAAACAATATCTCCACCTATATCATCAAGCAGATAAGAATTTCGAGGATAAAATTTTTTAAAGAGGGGATAATTGTAATATCTCATGTTTGGGGCTAGACCCCAGAATTGTGAATTGAGCATACTGTGAGAAATTAGAAGTGCACTGCATGCTCATGCATCATTGTATATTCACACACATATGAATATTAATTGTTGTCATATTAAAATAATTGTCCATGCATTCATTGATATTTTTCAGGTATAATTGATTGATTAAGGAGATTAAAATGTGAATTATTTGGGTCAAAGATTTAATCGGAGACTAGTAATATTGTTTCAGAATTTTTAGGTAGTGTGAAACATGGACTAATTAAATTGATGACAAATGGCCTATGTATAAGTGTCACATGTGGCAACGTGAAATAGTGACAAATGTTGAACCATGTAAGAGGATACGTAGACACGTGTTTTAGACGTTGCTTTCCTGTAGCTAAGCTCTCTGTCGTTGTTATTCATCGAGAGTAATATTGTTATCAAATCCACTTCTGGTTTTACCAAACACCAAACATCAGTTGTTATTTTTATGTCATTGATTCACTCTCACTGCTGGGAAATATTGCTTAATCAAGTAAGTAACTCTGATGATGTTTACGGTGTAAATATATATATACATGCATGTGAAGTTTACGCAGTGTAGTCTCATTGAATGCATAGACTGGATTACTTAGATGAGGAACTGAATTTGTTAGATATATCTAGAATGAAATCTGAGTTTACTGTGTATTGTGAAGTTGTGAACTGCTGAAAAGATAAAAATACAATAGAGTGAGGAAGGATGAACACAGAAGTGAGAGAAAGCTTATATGAAGTTTCGACTTTGATAAATTACTATATAAGTTTGCAGTTGATGTGTTTAGAGGTTGCAATGGGTATAGAAAGACTGAATTTCTTCTTGAAAAAGAAACACGTGATAGTTTTACTGTTTCATGAATATCCCATCTTGATGAAACTATAACTAAGAACAATTTAGGAATAATACATAAATAAAAATTAAATCTTGTGATTATAATTTTATCATAATTTTAATTACACTGTATTATTTCAAGGATTTCACCTTTATTATAAAAACATCAATTGTAATTAATAAAATATATAAAGATGAGAAATGTCTTTATTAATTATGTCACAAAATCTACAGCTAATCAATTGAATGTAGGGCATATACCAATAAGTAGTCCCGTACAAATTTACTCCAATTGCCAAGCCAAGTAGATGCCTTTTGCACATGCCCTATTCTATATACTATGAACTAAAAGTGGAGCTCTCTCAATTTCAGTTATTGCGTCATAAATCAGGATGTAAGAGTTTTGATTCTCAACTCCCATAAACTTTTGCTTTGGAGGCAGTTAATGCCTCTTTATAAACTAAAGATTCTCTATAATTTATTGCAATTAGCATCTTATTGGCAGGAGAAACGACTTTGACTTAAGACCACCTACTTTTATTTGGCATACCTCCATCCATTTTACATTGCGAAAGGTCTTCTTGGAGAGCTTGCCCGACCATAGAAAATTTCTTAGTATCCTTTTTTTTTTCCTTTATAAGTCTTTTGGATAGGAAAATGTGAGATGGCCAATATATTAAAACTAGAGTTTATATAATATATGAAAGTGCCTTAAGTGATTTATCCTTTTTTTAATTTTCTCCATTAATAATAAACAATGTCCATATCTAAGTCTTATTTTGATGATTGGTAAACCAAAGAAAGTGAATGAAAGTTCCTTTAAAGATAGACCATGATTGTTACTCCTCTTATTAGTAACTATAAATGAAATATTTAAATTATTTGTCAGTTTGAATGACAGCTTCCCAAGTATTATAAAAAATGATACCAACATAACTGGGTATTTTGTTTATAACGATTCCGTTTTGATCAACTAATTATTTCACTAAAGTTTTTTAAAAAATACATTTCATTACACAAAGACATATCAGATATTGGCTAATGGTATTCGACTATTCTTCATTCAAGTTGATCTTAAACAGAAAAAGTCAGCTCAGAATTTATGCAACTTAGTTTTAATTTCTTGATTCTAACATAAAGGCGGCTGAGGTTGAAAGAGCAAACTTAAATATCCGAGTTCTGTTCACGCCCCAATACCTACTCCAATGTTACCGTGTCCTTGTGTTACACAATTTACCAAAGAAATATAAAATAGTCATTTATTTCACAGAAAATGACGCCATTTCTTATGCATGAAAAATGAAGACACCCACACTTTAAACCCCAAGTTGTTGGGTTCGGTTTGGTTCAGAATAAGTTGCACGAAGTTGTCTTTTATTAATTAAATCGCACCACAAAAGATGCATCTTATCTGTATAGTGATGAGAAACTAGTATATTCGTTTTCTAGTGAGTGAGGACCTTGTAGATTAAATTTTATATAACAAGTACAATTGTTTATTGTCATTTCGAAGTGGGTACTGTTTTTATAGTCGATGACTTGCAAAGAAGTATCCGAGATATTTTTCAACTGTGTTAACACAATACACGTCGTTGTGTTATTGGCTTTATGAACAATATAAAAAGGAAAAATGATAGCAAGTCAATTATAAATGTATCATTTTCAAATCACTGTTTCGTGGTTATCGTGCCGTCGCAATTAAGAAATGTTTGATGATCTCATTGGACGGTCAGTGGGCTACCACCCGTTTCATTATCATCAACGAAGTCTCGGCTCATTAACTAAATCCTCTTAAAAGGCTTTTAGTGCCATTGCCACGAATGTTGGGGAAAGCTATACGGATCCACGACGTTTATTTTTTGTCTTTTTATTTGGTGCGATTAACCTTTTTTTTTTTAGATTCCGAGGTATTTAGTTATTTGAGTATGTTAAATTCTTGATAATTATATTTCATAATCAATTAATTGTATTATTAGATTAAAATTAATATATTATTTTTGAAATCTCTCCTATAAAAAACGTTTTGCTCCACTGGTTTAAAAATTAAGGAACGAAAAGATAATCATATTTAAAAGTTATTATAAATGACTTCATCTTTTTATTAGCGTTGATGCGTTGCTAAAAGAGGAGAGGAGAGAAAAAGAGAGAATAATATAGATATAGGAATAGTTAGAGATAGATAGTAAATTTGTCATCTCCCTTCTCACCCACATACTCATTTTTGTCCTTTTTTGAAATTTTTTACATGATGTGATGAGAATATTCAAAGAAGTATTAAGATATAATACTCATGTTCTTATAAATCGTTTTTTAAATCATACCTTCATAAGTCATTTTATATATAAATAATTAATATTAAACAGTTAATTTTACTAAATAAATTTAAATAAACAATTGATGTTATTAACTGTTCAAATCAACCATATTAATATGTCAACTAACTGATGATAAAATTAGCTAATAGTTAATGCAATCCGCTGATTACCAAGCAGGGTCATACAAAATTATTTTCAAGTCATATTGAATTATAAAAAAATTATAACCATTTCAAATCAATTCTATTTTTTAAATTTTTAAGTTTTCAACTACACAAAGAAAAACCAATTTTCCAAAAGGAAAACCTTTAATGTTGTCATTATTAGATAGTAAAAAGAAGTTTTAATAGTGAAAAACACGATCAAATAGGATGAAAATTTAAGCCTTTGATTATTTAAAAAAACATTTTAAAATATTTTCTTATCTTATATAAATTTTGAATAGAATCTAAATTATAATTTAATATTTTTAAAATTTTTAATTTATTTTTTATTTATTAGCTTATCAAGAAAATGTGAAAAGAAACCATGTTATTGAAAAAATCGAATGTCATAAAACTTTTGATAGCATTTTGGAAGCGATTTAAAAAACTGCAGTAACCCTTTTTTTTCCTAAAAACTTTTTTTACTATGTTTTTCACCAGTATCATATTGGGCCTAATGTTAGGTGACCAGTAACAGGTAAAATTGATGCTTAAATTTTAAAAAATGTTTCGGTGCATCTGCAGTCTGATCATACTAGTGGATTGTGATGATGAACCAAAAATCACTTCCCAAATTGCTAAATCCATGCATACAACTGCTGTTAACATAAAACGGAAAAAAAAAAAAAAAAGACATGCTACAAATTCAAGATGATAACCTACACCACAAATGTACTTCTGTCCATGTCCATATTCCAAGCAGAAAAATGAAGCTTGTGATGGATGAACAAAATCACGAAACTGTCTCCTTCTTAAGTTGGCTATTCCTGCTACCATAACTATCTTTCCACCACCAAATTAACAACCGAATGATGAGATCTAAAATCATGATTGCAAAAGTACAGAACCAAATGCATATGCATGATTTTCTAACTGCATACAAGGCCTGGAAAAATATGCAACCTTTTTGCAGTAGATGTAAATTAAGGAAGTTAGAGAAGCTAAAAGAGAAAGGTGGGTTTGGAGCCAAGATTCTGATGAGAAGAACCAACCGAACTCCTTGGGATCACAGGCTGTCTATGAAAAATCCACAACCAGTGATTAAATAAGGGATGAAGATGACGTGCATAGCAGAGTTAAAAAGTTGGTTTCCATTAAAAATCAGGAACCAGTGAAAGAATCTGATTTTGGTGGTCCTAAAACCTCCCAAGAGATCCTAGTAAAGTGAATGAGAGAGGGAGAGAAAGAAAGAAAGTGACTAAAAGAGATCACCATGCCATGCAGTTGCAGAGATGAGATTATGAACGACCTATCGATCTTGATCCTTCCAAATGAATGACTTCATAGCATACGATGAAGAAGAAGAAGAAGGAGAGGAAGAAGTTGAACCCAAATTGTCCAGTTGTCTTTGAAGTTCGGAAGAATCATTGAACTGGTGCTGATCCGGAGTGGCAAATGGAAGACGTGGTTGCATAAACAAATTATTATTAGCATCCAAATCATCCCAAACAGGGCTTCCTGGACCACAACCAGTTGCATTGAACCAAGCTTCAGCCATGTCTCCCCACGCCCATTCTTGAGACTCTAAAACGCCTTCACCCTCTGATACAACCTGAAACTCATGGTCTCCTTTGGAACCGCTCGACCCCACCCCCGAAATGCTTTCACGACTGTCTCTCTGAGGCAGTTGTGGTTGTTCCTCCAAACTAAGGTCATTTTGAGGTTGGTTTGTATTGGGATTTGGCAGAGAAGAAGTTGTGGGACTTGGGGCTGTAGATTCGGCATTTTCCTTTTTGAAGAGTTCAGGGAAATTAAGTTTAGCATTATCTCCTCTTAACTTGAAGGCCTCACGATCATAAGCCAAGGCAGCATCTTCAGCTGTGTCAAATGTGCCTAGCCAAAGGCGAGTCCTGTTTCGAGGAAGACGAATCTCAGCTACCCATTTTCCCCAATGTCTCTGCCTCACTCCCCTATAAAGCTTAGTGGTGTTTAAGGGCTGCACCGGAGGCCGAAACATTGGCCTACCATCCGGTCCCAGCCTGCTCATCATCATCCTCCTTCCTCTTGGGCTTAAGTTCAATGCATGACTCCAATAGTGGAGAAATTGCTGATGCTGATGCTGTTGCTGGGACAATGCATAATCCCCACCAAAAAACCGGGGGTTTTGTGCAAAAGATATCATCTGCTGTTGATTTTGTGGCTGTTGTGGATGGAAAATAGACAAAGAAGGATTTGTTATAGCTTGGTTAGGGAATTCAATAGCTTGACTGGACCCTTCAAAAGCAAAAGGGAACATCAAGCGTGGATGGGAGGAGGACAAAGAGGAAGATGTTGGATAAAATGAAAGAGCAGAGGCTGATCTAGGAGAAACAGAGGATTGAACGGGAAAAGAAGAGGACTGCATTACTAAGTCTTGGCGTTCAGGGCTACGAATTTTCTTGAGAGGCCTTTCAGGCATGGAAGCTTCACCAAAAACTTGCCTCCACTGTTGCCTCTCGAAGCGAAGACCAGCTTCTTGTTTGCCCTTGTCAAGCATCTGATCTTGACTCGTAGTCATCTCCGGAGTTTCATCAACAACACCTTTCTTGGATTTTCCGGTTGTATTTCTTGCTGCAGCCATTTGCACAAAAGAAGCTAAACCAGGAGTAGTGTTTGTGTCTCTTTTTCTCTCTCGAAATATTCTATTGGCAAAACGGGGTTGAAGAGAATTTTGAGATGGGTCACAGAAACACAAATGGAGAGAGTAGAATTAAATTCATCAGAACAATTAAAAAAAAGAATGAAAAAAAGAAAGGCTAAATCCAAACAGATCAAAATATATTCAGAAAAGAAACCAAATTGGAGAATATATGAGTAGAAATTTAGTAGATAATCCGATTGATGCAAAAACAGAATCGGATACCACAAGTGTCAAATCTGGAGGAACCCATCCTAAGTCTCTTCAAAATGAATAAAAGATAAGAAAACAAAATAGAGAGAAAAAGAGACCACGAGGCGGAACGAAATACAGAGAGAGTGCTGAAGAAGAAGTTGGATTTGTTGGAGTAAGAAACCAGAGGATCAGGGGAGATGGTATTTGTATTTGGGCAGTGCGTGTGTGTGTGCTATTGGGGTTTAGTGTTGAGTGCAGAGGAGAGCAGAGGATGATGGGTTTATAAGAGTTGAGATAAAGATTTGGATGGCAAGTGGAGATTGACTTTTTGTTTTGGGTTGAGAAACAGTAGAGAATTTGTTCAAGTCTTGGGGTTGGTTCGTTGTATTTGGTTTGGGACCCACACGGTTTTTCTTTTTCGTTTAGAGTTTGCAACTTCGTAGCTTCCCTTCCACTCCAATTCTCCAAGAAACAACAGCCATGCCATAAAACTGATTGGAAGACTGCTTTATAGTGTCCGTACAATGACGTGGCGCAGACTCATTGCTCTTTGGGCGCTATTTTTCCTGCTTTCTTGGTTATTCTTTTTACTTTTTTGGAGGTACCTTTGGTAAAAATAAAATAGGATATTTTAATTTTTATGCAAATATGACACGCTCAACTTAATCCCAACAAAAATATGCTTATCTCGAAAGAATTTTATTATTATTTATCAATATATTAATGTCCTAGAAAAGTCTTACCATAAATAATTATTCAAAATAAGTTTTTTGAAAAAGAAAAGGGAAACAAAGCAGTTACTCCCCCATCAAACATTTGAGAAGTGCATGTAAAGCACGTTCTGTTGGAATTATACCCATAACATAATCGTTAGGTAATAGATTAAAAACCTTAGTTTTTATTATTAATAACAAGGCAAATGATTTTATTATCATATTACGTTTATTTTTTTCATTCTAATATGATAACTCCTTGATTAAATTTATACACTTGTCATCATAATGGAAATTATGATAATAAGAGTCAAATCTTTATGGTTTAGTCTAAAAGTATTCTCGATCATAGTATCATCAAATAAGAACTTTAATGATCCAAGTAGATCAATATGTATATAATAGTATCTATTGGATGGATAATAGTAAATCTTATTTACTAGTTACATAGACGATGCATATAGAGATATGATCATTAAACTGATCAAACTGAGAATGCCAAATGGTTAATAATACCTATGAACTATCAAATGGGATATTTTCATAAAGATTTAATAGTATATTTTTCCTTTGACCTGAGATCATTATAGTAATCAATAGGTCACTTATTATATTTTGATATCGGGCACCTAGTGTGTAAAAATGCTAGTTGAATGATCATTAGATATAATTAAATACATATCTAATTAGTGGTGAGTCAAGATGAGATCTATCGACTCTAGGTAATGAGTTTGAGCTCTATGTTGTCATTGATCTTAATGGTTGTTTCAAGACCTTGGCCAAGACGATTGAATGAGTGAAGAAAAAGAGTTTTCTAAGGCATTCACTGATCATTAATGATCAACATGTAATATAGTTGGTTATTTAATAGGATTTGATAATAAACCATACCTTAAGATAATCCGGAGATGTAATAATGGAAGGTAATAATACATTATCTTTAACCAGGTTTCGTCTTTGTAAGGTTGTTACTTCACACTATTCAGTCATTGAGGAGTGTTGTTAGACATCAATTTTGATTAGTAATTAATCGAATTAATTATTACCGGCTTAGTGATGAACCTATATGGTCACACACTTACGAGTGTAATATTTCATGTTTATGATTATTTAATTTATTAAATAATATAAATGGAATATTATTATATTTTTTGCTAGTACGTAAAATATAATTAATATTAAAAATTCTCTTATATAAAATAAATGAATGAAATAAAATAGTTTTATTTTATTTCATTTATAAATAATAATTATTATTTAGAAAAAGAAAACAAAAAGTATTAGATGCATCAATTCCGTCGGTGTCAAATGGTAAAAGATGTTCAACTCATGAAGACCCAAGTCATGCAATTCATACAAAGCAACCTGTGATGATGATAAGGCATTCGAGTGGATGAAATAATTACGTACACTAAGTTGTTATGGAAGTCCTGCAAATCAAGGAGCTAGCATGATTGTCTGTTGTTTGCATTGTTGCATGTTGGTTATTTCTATTATAATGTGTCAAGCTAAGAGAGAGCCACGAATGTTTATATGGATGTAGGTAATGTTGTAATGGTTAGAAAAATATATCAAAAAATTATCTATCTTTTCTCTTAACCTTCTGGAGGCATCTTTGACCTTAAATTCAAAACCTACTATCTCTAACAATTGGTGCTTTCATTAAGAACAACAATATGGCTGAAAACACTCAATTTAAAGAGGTCACAGAATGGCTCAAGGAGGCTATCAGTAAGTTGACTGCAAATCAAACCACCTTGTCCGCGAATCAATATTCCTTTAATGCCAAAATGGAAGAGATTATAGCCAAAATAACCAAACTCGATTCTCTCTCCCTTCCTAAAGAACCAGAACCATTAGAATCTTCCCATTCCCCACAACCACAAAATCACCCACATCCTTCAATGGGATCTACTGAGCTTCCCATTCATAATTATCATTTGAAGCTTGAAGTTCCAAGGTTCGATAGAATTGATGCATTAGGATGGATCTTTAAGAAAAAAACAATTCTTCTATTACCATGACACCCTAGAAGCAAATCGAATTTGAGTGGCTTTTTTCAACATGGATGGCCTCGCCCTCAGCTGGCTCCAGTGGATGTCTCAAAATGAGTAAATCACGACGCGATACGGGAGAATATGTTATAAGCTCTTAAAATGTGATTTTTTGATATACTGTGATGACCTAAAAGGTGCCTTGTTCAAGTTGGTTCAAAGAGGGATAGCCAATGATTATTTAACTGAATTTGAGGGGGGCTGATCAATAGGATAGTTAAGTTGCACCTGACATTTCTTCTTAGGTGCTTCATTTCGGGGTTAACTCTGGAAATACAAGGAGAAGTACAGGCTCTCCATTCTCTCTTTCTCTCTCACAAGCAGCAACAATAGCAAGGTTTGCATGAAGACAAATTGCAAGACATACGACGATCTTCTCATTTTAAAGAGGGGCCTTCGAATATTATTAATCTTAACACTGTCGCACCCATCAATTTATCGAAACCAAATATTAAGCCACAACTTGTAGTACTTCCAACTCCTTCACACCCAACTTTTAAATGCCTTATACTTGAAGAAATGGCTCTTAAAAGGGAAAAGGAGTTGTGTTACAATTGTGATGAGAAATTCAGACCAAATCATAAATGCAAATCAAAGTATTTTTTATTGATCGCAGAAGATGATGTGTCTAAAACGAAAACAGAGTCACAAAATGAAGGTGGTAATGATTATAAGCTCTTGGAGATGATGGCTATCGCAAAAATGGGATCAGCCCAAATCAGCCTTAATGCCATGGCTGGACAGCTAGTGCCTGAAACACTTCAGATGTTGTGTTGAATAAGCAGTAAGGTTGTTAGTATTTTGGTAAATGGAGGTAGCACCTATAATTTTATTCAAGAAAGAGTAGCTCGTTATCTTAATCTACAAAGCTATAATACAAAACCTTTTGATGTGCTAGTTGGTAATGGATCTGAAATAGCATGCAATCAATTTTTCCCAAAGGTGGAGGTGAAAATCCAAGATCACAATTTCATGGTAGATCTCCATGTTTTATCTTTGAGTGGGGCTGACATTATTCTTTGTGTGCAGTGGTTGAAGGCTCTTGGTCCAGTGTTAATGGATTATGCAATGTTAACCATGAAATTTATCAAAGATGGCCATATGGTGGAGTTCATAGGATCACATTCTAAAGGGCTTGAAATTGCATCAGTACAACACATTAAAAGATTAATTCAAATAGATAGGGTGTCTAAATATTTGCACATCCAAATAACTTCGACACCAACTCACAAAAATTTTCTCCCACATAATTACCCACCACATATTCAACAAATCCTTGACAAGTAGCAAACACTTTTTCAGCTACTGATAACTTTAACCCCTAGTTGCAATACTGACCATAATATCCACCTCCTTCCAAACTCATTGCCCATGAACATTCGCCCATATCATTATCTTTACTCTCAAAAATAAGAAATTGACATCCAAGTAGACCAAATACTTAAAACTGGCATCATCTGTCCTAGTCAAAGCCCCTATTCTTCCCCTGTTTTATTGGTGAAAAAGAAAGACGGATCTTAGTGATTTTGGGTTAATTATAGAGCTCTAAAAGTAGCCACTGTGAGGGATAGATTCCCAATTCCAACTATTGATGAACTGTAGGGTCAAAGTAGTTTTCCAAGTTGGATTTATTACAGGGATATCATTAAATTTTTATAAAGAATGAAGACATCCAAAAGACAACCTTTTGCACACATATGGGCCACTATGAATTTCGAGTTATGCCTTTTGGCCTCTGCAATGCACCATCCACTTTCTAAGAACCTATTAATCAGTTGTTTAAACCATTTATCCAAAAATATTTAATTGTTTTCTTTGAATATATTTTGGTTTACAATTAATCCTTGGAGCTGCATGAGACTCATTCGAAGCATACATTTCAGAAATTATTACACAGGGAATTTTATTTGAAGTTTTCAAATGCTTATTTGCACATCAACAACTAGAATATTTGGGTCACATTATTTTTAAGAAAGGAGTGACACCAGATAATTCCAAAATTAAAGCAATGGTGTAATGGTCAATTTCATATAGTGTAAAATCTTTACGTCATCACCGAAATCTTCTGAAGTTTCGTCAAAAATTATGCCCAACTAGCTGCTCCTCTCACTAATGTCTTAAAGAAGTACCAATTCCATTGGTCTTCTAAAGCACGACAATCATTTGAGCTTTTAAATATGTTATGACAAAAGCTTCTGTCTTGGCCCTTTCGAAATTTGATATTCCTTTTGTTTTGGAGACAGACGCATCTGGGTTAGGTATGGGTGCTACTCTTCAACAAAACAACCAACCGATAGTATTCTTGAGTAAATAGTTTTGCCCCAAAGTAGCTCGTGCCTCCACTTACATATGAGAACTATATGTAATCACTACGACTACCAAAGAGTGGTGTCAATATTAGTTGGGCCATCCTTTCGAAATTTTGACAAACCGTCAAAGTCTTCAAAAACTTATTTTTCAGCATTTTCAAACCCTTGATTAGCAGGCCTACTTAGTTAAGTTACTTGGGTATGATTAACAAATAAAATATAAAAAGGGTCAGCACAACATAGTTAATTATACCCTTTCTTGGGCACAAGAAGATGCTGCCAATTACATTTTAACTATTCCCTAATTTGCTTGGCTCGAGGAGTTGAAACAAGAGGTACTTACGTTACCTAAATCTAAAGAACTCTTGTTGGCTGTTCAACAACGTCTGAAGATTCACTCCAATTTTCAAATCACCAATGGTCTTTTATTGTACAAAGATCGAATATGGATTCCTTCTTCTAGTAGTTTTAAAGAATTGCATCTGATGGAGTTCCATAATACTCCCATTGGCAGTCATATGGCTTTCAAAAGATATTGAGTCAGCTTCGTGAGAATTTTTCTTGGGCCACCATGGTTTCTGATGTTCAGAAATTTGTTTGAGAATGATTTGTTTGTTAACAAACTAAATATATTACCAAAAAACTTGCTTGCTTCAACCTTTGCCAATCCCAGCTAGTCTTTGGGAAGATTTTGGCCTAGATTTTAGTACTAGTTTGCCAATTTCTAATGGCTACTCTATTATTTTGGTTGTGGTTGATAGGTTCTCGAAGGGTGCTCATTTCAAAGCCTTGCTTGCACACTACACTACCTATAAAGTAACCCCAATTGTTTATTGATACGATATGCAAACATCATGATCTTCAGCACAACATTCTCTTCAATTATTACCCAATCTTCGTCAGCAAATTTTGGCGTGAGCTTTTCTCTTTATGTGGTACTAAACTTCGCATAAGCATGACCTATCATCCCTATATCGACAGACAAACCAAAGTCTTGAATCAAATTCTAGAGCAATATATGTGTGCTTTTTAGCAATAAACCTACTCTTTGGCCTAAATTTTTATCATAGGCAAAGTGGTCAACAACACCACAATTCAGTCCTCCATAGGCGTGACTCCATTCCATATCAATTTTGGCAATCTTCCTCCATCTATTCCTCAATATGATGTGGGCCCTTTCTTTGTTAAAGCTATTGATCAATTTTTGTCTTCTCGTGATGGTTTTCTTTCTTACTTAAACAAGCAACTAGCTAAAGCTTAAGCATAGATGAAAATCCAAGCAGATGCTAAGTGATGTAAGGTATCTTTCCATGTAGGTGATTAGGTTTACGTTAAGCTTCGACCTCACAAACAAACCAGTTTAGCTAACTTCCTATCTCAAAAGCTTCAAATTTGATTTTATAGTTCATTTCAGGTGCTTGAAAAATTGGCCCTGTGGCATATCTGTTAGCATTACTTGATGGAGTCAAAATCCCCCTGGTCTTTCACTGCTCTCTACTCAAACTCCATCATGGTCCAGTTTCCTCTCCAGATGGTTCATTACCACCTCATTCGATGGATACTCACCCATTAATCGAACCTCTTACTTGATCATTTTGTTCATCCACCATGTACTATGGTCTTGGTATAGTGCCTTGGTTTATCGCTTGAAAATAGCACATAGAAGAACTGGAAAGACCTTAAAACTTCTTCCCACCCTAAGGACAAGATGTTTTCCGAAGCTAGTGGGAATAACGTGGCTCATACTTAGGGAGTACAATTGATTTTGCAAGAAGAAAACATAAAATGGGACCAGTACATGAAGGTTTGAGCCATGCAACTTATGAAAACCTAAGTCATGCAATTCACGCAAAGCAAGTTGTGAGGATGATGAGAAGTCCAAGTAGCTAGAATGATTTCGCGTACTAAATTATTATGGGAATCCTGCAAATCAAGGACCTAGCAGGATTATTTGTTGTTTGTATTGTTGCATGTTTGTTATTTCTGTTATAATATGTTAAACTAAGAGACAGTCACAAACGTTTATATGGATGTAAGCAATGTCGTAATGGTTAGAAAAATATATCAAAAAATTCCCTTTCTTTTCTCTCAACTTTCTAGAGCAATGTTATGAATACCGTACCGGACTTGGTACCAGATTGAATTCTATTACGATACTGTACCGGTACCGGTTAATATCAGGTACCGCTTCGAATAATTTTTTAAAATTATAAAATAGTCTCTAAATTTTTAAAAAAATTGCAAAATATTTCATTGTCATATTATACAGTCGTAGTTTATTTACTTTAGTTTTCTTTATATCTTATCCATTTTAGTTTACATATATCTTTATTATATTCTAATTATTTCTATATATAATAATTATCTATATATAATATATATCTATATATAATAATT
>JAOSBK010000009.1:11966364-11977995 GCA_027568895.1 Erythroxylum shatona | reverse complement strand
ACTTGAGAAATTGTTATATGTTTGGTATATGAATTTGATGGAAATGCATGTGAAATATTTCATGTTCATGGACAATTGTGTTTCTGAAATATGCCTTTGTGGCAAAATGTTAAGAAATCATGTTTTCAAAAAAGTGTCATTTTAGGCAATCTGTTTTCAAGCCATGAAATACATGATTATGTGGGTTTGTGGTAGTCTCCTAAGTTAAGTGAAGTGCACTTTGACCAAAGGCTTCTCCCGCCTGCCAGCTAGTGACATGGAGCTCCTTTATGGACTCCCTTAAGTTCATGGTTACACAAGACTATTATGTGGGATTGCGATAGTATATCTGTTCACGACTACATAGGATCAGTATGTGAAAATGTATAGTACGTTCTGTTTTGGACTACCCAAACCATTATGATGTGCTCATGTGTTTATGATTTTGTGAACTAGTTGATAAATGCATAAATTGTATTGTTTGTGAATTGGATTACATGGCGAGAATTTGACAAACATGTGCTTTATAAATTAAATATGAGTTTTCTCAGACAAATGAATATTTTCAAGGTTTTGCTTATTTCTTCGTTATAAACTTCTTACCCATGAGCTTTTAAGATCACCCCCACTTTCTTTCCCCTATTCAATGATGAGCAAGAGATCGAGCAAAAGAGAGTCAAGGCATCACTCCAAATTTGCATGTTTTGTTTTGTTTTGGAGTAATTTATGTTAAACAAGGTTGTAGTCACATTTTGAGCAGTTATCATTCAAGTATCTTTTGTATTTTGGGGATTTTGCGAAATGACGTATTGTGGCTTAAAATGTCATTAAAGCTTTGTAAACCCTTATCTTATAATATTATTGAAATATGAATTGTGTATCGATGACGTTGAGTTGAAATTAGGTATACTTGAAGAAGTTATCAACTTAAGATGATGAATCTTGGACATAAATTATTGTTATATATATAAGTGAGATATTATGGAAAAGAAAGATATGATTTTTATGAATGATGAGAATTAGTTGTAAGTGATGAGTCAAATGAGTAGTGATTAGAGAGTCTAATGAAATAATATTGGTAGTTGAATGGTTATGCTCATGACATTCTAAGTTTGTAAGTGCAAATTTTAAGTTTTTCATAGGGGAAAAATTCATATTCTGAATTCAGGGGAGAATCTGTATTAATCTAGGTTGAATTAGACAAGGTTGTCTCTCAAAAGTTGTAGATTATCTTTCTAGCTTTCCATTGATATAAAGTATGAAATTTTTAGATATCAGAGTTGAGAGATATGATCATTATAAGCTGGTGATGCTGCATAGGATTTATATACATAACAACTATAGTAAATGAAGTGATATCGCACTAGGAGAGATGAATTTGAAAAGAATATGAGTGAAAGTGGTGTTAGAATGGATGTAGGATCCATTGGAGATGTCTTAGAGAGAGAGATTTCAGTAAAAATCCAAGGAGTACATGGTGAGGCCGTGTAAATTAACAGTGACCGTGTTTTTTAAGAACAAAAGGGCCATCAGACCCGAGGAACACAAAGTTGACGCATGTATTTTCACATGGCCCATGTTTTGACCCTACAAATGACAAAATCTCTCTTCAGAGTCTTCATAAAAGTTGTAGATCTAGAAATCCTCTTCAAAACTGTCCTAACATGACCTTAATCCGACACCTCTAGAGAAAGTTATGTCTTTTGTACCAAAACATGTCTAAAGAGTATGAATTGGATATTGTACTGAACATGCTACGGTATTTTGATCTGTAAAGCTCTTAATGATGTAATTCTGAGTTCAAAACAAAATAGAGACATTAAGATACAATTGTTATGAAGAAGACATTTGAAGATTACTAAAATCTATTCTGAAGTTGAAGTTATGAGTTTGATTTTGGTCACTGTCTGGTACAGGCTCCGCCCTTGTGGAAGGAGTGTCTGGATGTTGCCTAGGATGTTGTGTGCTCGTTTCGCGAGGGTGGGGTGCCTAACACTCTTTTTACTGAGGAGAATAGTTGAATCAAGTAAGCGTTTGTTGTTGATGTTTTTACAGTGTAAATATATACATGCATGAGGAGTTTAAGAAGTGTGGTTTCGGTGATGAATAAACTAGATGATGGATTTGTGAAATGGGAATAGTTCAAAAACTATATGAAATAGATTCTAGTTTGAGATTTGTGAAAGTTTACGTAAATTGATGGAGTAATATATTTACTCTGTTCTGAACTTGAGAAATACGAATATGGTTATATGTTGATGTACTGTTCATGCATGAATATGTGAAGTGTTAATAGAAATGAATTTGAATGAGTTTAGAACTAAGGGAAAAGCTTAAGGTGATGTAGTGATATGGGAAAAGCATTAAAATGAAAAGCTTATGATGAAATGAACTTTTGATGAGAGATAGAAAAGTGTAGAAAAATGGGAAACTACAGTAGAGAGAGGTATATATATAAGGTTTTGGATTTTTGATCTTAAGTTTGAATTTTAGATTTTGGTTCATTTTTGTTGAGTTGAACCGAAAGGGAAGAAGTATAGATGATTTATGTGGTAATTGAATGAGATAGGAATGAGGAATCTGGAAATAAATGGAAGAAAAAAGGAAGTTGTTAGGTGTAGGAAGCAGATCGTGAGTCACAATCATGCTGATTGCAAGCATGATCGCAACTTGTTGCACGATTGCGACTTCGAACTTTTTCCAAACAGTTTGTTTCTGAACATCCTTTGGTATTTTTGTTATATCTTCTTCACCCAATCTCCAAATGACTTGATTCTTAAACCAATAGACTCATAACACATTTTCTTTATCTCCACCAAAAATTATAACCATCTAAAGTAGATTGATTGTTGAATTTAAGATGAACATGTTGAGGAATGCTGGAATTTGATAACTGGAATGATTTCACTGAACATACTTCGATATTTTGATTATATTTTCATCAGTAGGTATCCAAATGGAATGATTCTTGATTTAAATTGAATTAGAGATATATGGCTACAAATTGTCTAAAGAGATCGAAGTTTAAGTCTGTCTCTAAGAATTTCATAATCTGACTCGAACAGTCTGAAATAATTAGAGTATAACTTTCAGATTGCTGAACCAAATTGAATGATTTTGATGTCATTAGAAACTTAAGACATTGGCGAATAACTTTCTAGAAGGAAGTGTTGCCTAATTTTGTCACTTACTTTATCAGATTGATCATGAAAAGTTGACCTGAAAGTATGTTGTTAGAAAAATCTGAATTGATCAATTGGGTTGTGAAATTAGTTTCACATTGCTTTATTATGGTCCAATCCCTAAATACAAATTATTTATGAGGGTTTTGATATCTGAATGATACGGTGATAAGAATTTGATATGATACCTGGGATTGTCATTGAACATGCATTGTGCATAATTTCGATATACATAGAGGAGCATATTGGACATTAGTTAGACATTGTCGGACCATCCAGGCAATAGCATATTGAAGCGTACTGTGAGTCAACCTAGATGATTTTCCTAGGATTGATTGAATTTGTTTAAACTTCCAATTATTATCTATTTGAGATTGTTTTTGAATTTTCGAACTTAAAGTCTAAGGCGTTTTATATTCGGGAATATATTGAAAGTACTCTGATTGCTTTGAAATTTTGAAGGCTATGTGAATTCTCAACGAAAGTTGAATGTCGAACTTAGATCTGAAGATTACGAGATTCTGATTATGTATCATGTTATGTGAATTCTCAACTAAAGTTGAATGCCAGATTTAGGTCCAATGATTATGAGATTCTGATTGTGCATCATATTTGACTTATACATGGCATATTTTGAATATGAAGCATTTCATAAAATGCATGCTCAGATAAAGGCATTGTGACCGGAGTATCCAGTATGAAAGCGCTTGCATGCAGAGCTTTGCTTCGTGATTTCTGATTCTATATGTAAAGCTATGCTCCGTGATTATGTTCTGACTAAGCCCGATCGGCTAGTATCTATATAATTATATGATAAGCACTTAGTCACAACAATAATAACGAATCTAGAGTCTCATATGCATCTATATTTGTACATATTTTTTCTGATTCGCAATAAATATGTGATGTGCCATAATAATGTGAGTATTTGGATTATTCATGATTTTGAATAAACATATGTGAAATATGTGATTTTGTGTATTTGACCTGAGTGAAATCATTAATGGTGGTTCACTCATTGAGTTAGTAAAACTCATAAAAAATTACAATGTGGCTTTTCAAGTTCAGAGGAGTTATCCAATTAGACCAATTGGAGTTCAGCCATTGCAAATGAGTATGAGTTAGGGGTCAAGATTAGTGTGCACCTACATATGTCTTCAGTGATTTTATTTTTTGAATTATGTTCCGTAAGAATTGTACTAAGCATAGGTGATTGATTTGGTAACGAAATGACATTATGATTGTAAGTGTTTTGTATCTGAAATGAGCTTAAGTGGCTGTTGAATGGAAATGTTTAAAAATTAAGCATGCCCGATTTGATTAATGATTTCCACATACGTGTACATTGTTTAAAGAAATAGAAATTTGTAATGAGTTTTAACTGAATGACTATTTTAGCATGCCACTCTTATGGGATACGTACTCGAATATCACCATGGATATCAGGTACATGTCCTGCAAGAGTGGGGTGTTACATACCATGTTCTTCTATCTTTCCTATCAAAGAAATGTTGATCTAATAATAGTTTTTTCTATTAGTTATAAGAATAAAAAATTTTCAAAAATACTAAACTAAATATTGTAACTATACATTACAAGTATAATTGAACTCAACGCATATCTGCAAAAAATTCACATCATAGTAGGCTTATCCTAATACTATGAAAAACATGTAAACCGATAATATATGACTAAAACAATTTCAACGCAAGTGTTTACTTGGAGACGTTGTCTGATGAGTCAAATAAAAATACAAAATATTAACATATACATAATATCAAGACAAGATGAGGGAAATAACAATATCAGCTTACTATGTCTATAAGTTGTTAGGTTGGTCAGTTCAAACACCTACTAGTTTCCTATCTAAGCATCTACAAATCAGATTTTTGCCTTTTAGTTTAAAGTTCTATTTAGCAATTGCAAATGAAACAAAAAGAAGATGACAAAGACATACTCAAATAAATGGAAGAAATTGTTTAGCTTCTTAGATAAGTTTATTATAAAAGATTATTATTTTACTTGTACAATATTTCTTATAAATTTTACATATTAAGATATAACAATGAAATAGATTATATTCATTGATAATAGAATCATTACTCACTATTTACTGGTTAAGTAATCTATTGTATTCATTGATGATCACTACTCACTACTTCTCGGTTAAGTAATCTAAGTGTTTAAATTTAAAATATTACTTTAAGAGTTAAAAATGTTACTATAAGGGTACCTTTGGTAACTATGAATAAAGACATGAGAATAAATATGTAACTTACATTCCTTAAGTTTTGTTTGTTTAGTTATTAGTAATGGATAAGATAAAGATTTGTAAATTTGGAATGGATTTTAAATAATCCTAAATTTTTATTTCTGAGGTAGGTGTAGATATAACCTATAATTAGATATCAACAATAATAAATAAATAGTTATAAGTAAACATAAATTATTTTTCTTCTCTTTTTCTTTATGTTTACTTCTCTTTTTCTTTATGTTTCTTCTCAATTGAAGCTCTCTAGTTTAGAGTTTAATATTAGTTTATTTATTTAAACAATACACCATTTTGATTTATTCTTATTAGGATATTATTATCAACATTGTATATTACTTTATTGAATTTATTTAATAATTAATTTATTTTATTTCAATAATTTTATATCAAAATAAGTTCATTATGATTTTTTAATTTTATTATTATAAGAAAAATATACAGAATTATTTAAAATTAATAATTTATCGAATCTTTTAAATAATTTTAATTATTTATTTATTAAATACAAAAATTTTATTAATTATTTTAATTAATTATTTACAAAATCAATTGCACAATAATTAAATATAAGTAAAAATTATCATTATTATTCTTAATATTTGATACCAAACATTAGTATAACTATCAACTTCTATAATCTCATTTCTAATACTTGTATGCTAAATACTAGTATAACTATCGCTGATTTTCTAACAAACGCAAAAAAGATCGACAATAGCTCATGAAGGAGAGCTTTACAATCCTGAATAATCATTGAAAAATAAGAAGAAAATATATGCGTAGATGTCAAAAATTGTGTAACAACCTGACAATCCGTTTCCACGCATATGGGGAAAAAAGATACAGATTTGATCCAGCTTAAAGCTTCCCGAAAGCAAAGTGCTTCGCCAATCTGTGGATCTCTGCAACCTACGAGCGTCATTAATTTACCAGCACAATTATGCCTTTGAGAATTGCGGATAACCATACCAAGACCATAATACCCATTCTCCAACAAAGCCACATCAATGTTACACTTAAACTAGTTTAGAGTTGGAGCTGCCCAATAAGCTGGAGGGAGTGGATTTCATGGTACGATGATATTAGTTGACATCTTTGCTACCTTCCATTTAGAGAGTGTTGTCTATGCTCGACTTAGGATGAAACGATGGGGGTGAACTCGCGACGATCACACTACTTCATTACGATAAAGCCACAGACTCCATATGATCATAAAAATCTCGTCCTAGTGTGCTTGTGAGAAAGACGTAACCATATTCATAAGCCATTCATGTAGAGAGGAAATAGCATGCCAGCCCACATTCGATAGCAGCCAAATAGATTGAGCAAAATCACAGGTGTAAAAAACATGTAGTGTCATTTCTGGCATCTTCATGCAAATAGTACATATATCATCTAAAAGCATATGCCGCCCTCTCAGGATGGCTCTACATAGAAGGATATTGCGTAGAAGACACCAAATAAGAATCTGTACTTAGGACTTGAACTTTCCAGATTTTTTCCCATGGGAAGCCAGCAACTAGAAAATTTTCATCAGCCATCTCGATGTTGAGTCTGTAGCCGTCTTTGACTTGGTATTCATCTGTCCTATTTTTTATCCATACCCAATCATCAGAATTAATTGAGAGACCTAGCGGAATTTGTAAAATGAGATCTGCATCTCGTGGGCTAAAGGAATTGCGAATCAAAGGTTCATCCCATCGTCGTCCTACCATGAGATTAGCGACTATATTCAAGTTACGATCTTCCAAGTATTCCGTCTGAATAGTAGGTTTCCTATCATCCATTAACCAGGAATCTCACCATATGTTGATGGTAGCACCATCACCAACACGTCGTCGACATCCCTGCAATAAGATAGGCCATGCTTGACATATACTTCGCCAAATTTGGCTTGGGTTGTTGCCGAGAGGTACTGTGAAAAACTCAAAGTTTGGGAAGTATCTGATCTTTAGGATTTTTGTGGCAAAGGAATTGGGGTATTTAATCAACCTCCATCCTTGTTTTGCTAGTAGAGCAAGGTTAAATTATCGTAAGTCACGATATCCTAAACCTTCATGAACCTTTGGAATTGCGAGACGTCTACACCGAAGCCACTTGATACCATTGTTATCCATACCTCCATTGTGCCAAAAGAAACTATTCATTAAAGTTTCCAATTCCCTACATGTATCTACAGGTAATAGAAAAAGGGACATGATGTAGTTTGGCATTGCTTGCGCCACTGTTCTCAATAGAACATCCTTGTCGACTTTTGATAATAATTTTGCTTTCCATCCCTGCAATCTCTTTGTTAATTTTTCCACAACATACTGAAACACCTGTCTTTTATTTCATCCTATAACAAATGGCATTCCTAAGTAGCTATTATGACCTTCCTACTCATTAACCTCTAAAATCTGACAAACCGAGATTTTGATTGTAGCTTCTATATTAGGGATAAAGGAAACCTCAGATTTTGAGAGATTGATTTTTTGCCCCAAAGCTGTCTCATAAAGATGTAAACACTCTTTCAGTTGTAATGCCTCTTCGCTTGTAGCTCGAGTAAAGAAAGGAGCATCGTCGACGAAGAAAAGATGAGACACTGGAATGGCCCCTCTTGCAACTAGAGCCCCATGAATACGACCTTGTGCTTGATATTTAGATAAAATGGTTAATAAACCTTCTGCACAAAGAATAAAAAGGTATGGTGAAAGGGGATCTCCTTGACGTAAACCCCTACCAGGAATCAAAGGGCCATGCTCTTTAGTTCCACGGATAAAATAATATGATACAGAAGTGACTATCCTCATAATTCTGGTAACCCATAGCTCATCAAAACCCAATTTCGACATGATTAATCTCAGGTATGCCTATTCAATTATATCGTATGCTTTGCTTATGTTTGTTTTCAGAGCAAGGAAACCAAAACGATCTTGAGTTTTCCGTTTGAGTGAATGGAATAATTCATAAGCCACAATTATGTTATCTGTAATCAGTCGGATAGGAATGAAAGCACTCTGGGTATCGGTGATGACCTGTGGCAGGATCAACTTTAATCTGTTAGCCATCGCCTTGCAGACAACTCGATCAGTGACATTGCTCAAAGAGATGGGCCGCAAATCAACAATTGTCTCTGGAGTTTTCCTTTTTGGAATAAGAATCACATTGGTGCGGTTCTGACCAGGCATCGGAGCGTTTCCATTTAGGCACTTTAAGCACTCATTAGTGACCTCTGTTCCCACTATATCCCAATATGTTTGAAAGAAACCTGGGTTTAAACCATCGGGTCCCGGGGATTTTTGTGGGTGCATGGAGAATAAGGCTTGACGTATTTCCTCCCCAATATAAGGGGCCAATAGTAAGGCATTCTGCTACAGCGTAACCTTTGGTTCCACATATTGTAGAAGTGGCCGTGGATCACAATGTAAAGGCGTAAAAAGATCTTGGTAATAGTTCATTATTAGCTCCGGTAGTCTTGAATCCCAATCAAGCCACTCTCCATTGTTGTTATGAAGTCGAGAAATCAAATTCTTACGATTTTTATGTGATGCCATCATATGGAAGAACCTGGAATTTGAATCTCCCTCTGCTAACCATTGTTGCTTCGATCGTTGTTTCCAATATACCTTATTTTGTAGTAATAAGTCACCGTATTTTTTCTCAGTAGCACGCAGTAGTTCCATATCCAGAATAGGTTGCTTGTTATAGAAATCCTGGTGATGCGACTGTGCCCAAGCTTGCAAATACTGGGAACAGCAAGTGAGACGATTATGAAGAGACATAAACATACCATTGGTCCACCCTCTGCTTACCAGTTGTTTACACTCACCCTCGAGAATCCATTTTGATTCAAAACGAAATCGTTTCTGCAAATATCTCTTCAACGTAACACCTAGGGAGAGGAATATTGGAAGATGATAAGAGAACGCTGATTGTAAAATAGAAAGTGTGGCCATTGGAAATATGGAGGACTATGACAGTGTCCCCATTGAGCAGTCCAGACGTTCCCTCACTATTGCTTCACCTTCTCGACAATTCTCCCAAGTGAATCGTGGACCCTCAAAACCCAAGTCATGAAGATGGCAATCAGATACAGTTGTACGAAAACCCTCCATTAATGATCTAGGATGATAGTTATTCCCTTGCTTCTCTGATAAGAACATAATGTCATTGAAATCTCCTATAACACACCATGGTAGCGTGGACTGAGAAGAGAGTTGTCTCAGTAAGTCCCAGCCTTGGCTCCTATTGTTGCGTTCTGGGAAGCCATAGAAACCTGTTAAGCACCACAGTTTCATCCCTTCAATAACAACCTCAATATCAATATGATGATTAGAGTAACTTATTAACCGAGGCATATTCAATTCCTTCCATATTAATGTTAAACCTCCACTCATACCCACTGGATCCACAGTAAACACACCATTAAAACCTAAAGCTGATTTAACTTGTAAAACTCGTTCTTTTTTTTATTTTTGTTTCCATAAGAAAAATAAAGTTGGGCTTCTTTTCAGATACAAGGTTCTTTAAAACCTGAACTTTGCGTGGGTTTCCAAGCCCCCGACAGTTCCAACTTAGTATCCTCATAACGCTAGGTGGGCCTGGGAACCAAAACCCACCGTTTGCAAGTTTTTTGGCTCAATTACATTTTCTACCAATTCCATTTCCATTTCCATAGTCATTGGCTCTTGTATATTCTCGGTTATCTCTTGTAGGCGCCTTCTTTTAGTCTCCATGCCGCGAATACGATTCGCAATCCTCTGGTAAGGAAATGCTGGATTTACGAAGATTGCTGGTGTCGACGTAATAGGAGCCTGATATGCCATGTCATTAATGTTTGATTCATGGTTGCTCAAATCTTTAGCATATGGATTTGAATTTTGAAAGCCATGAAAACTGGCAACATTAGTGGGATCTCCAAAATCAGTGCGGATCCCTCGCTGCTGATCAGTCCTTGACGGAATTTCTATATCTCCATTCTCTCTTTTCGACATAATGTCATTCTCCGATCGCAACCATTTGGCTCCTATTTGGGTTTGACGCTTTGAATCAGCTTTTAGCCAAGGACCATATGCAAACTTCTCTTTCGGGAATTTTGGATATTCATAGAGGAGGCGACATAATTTGTCAGTGTGTCCCACTATACCACAGACATTCATACTTAAACTCAAAACAGACGTTCTCTCCTCCTGACCATTTGATAAGTATTTTTCATTTCAGTGGCTTGCGAATGTCAATGGCCACCCTGATATGTATGAAGTCACGCCATATAGGAGAATAATTACGTGGATCCGCTTCTATATACTCTCCAATATATTTTCCTGCATCACCAGCTACCTTCTCGGATACAAAACCATGTGGGATGTTATGGATTTGGACCCCTAAAACCAGTTTAACCAACTCTATTTGACAAGGGTTTTATGGGGTTGTAAGACATGCAGCAGAAGGGGACTTTGCTGGTAATTCCAAGATCCATCTTTAATCACTCTTTTGACGTCAAGGTGGTGGAAGAATTGGAAGATAAAAACGTTGTTGTCCAGCTCCTTAACCAGAAGTCCTTTGACAAGATACCAAACACTCGCCATAACCTGCTTAAAGATCATAAAGTTTATCATTTTTTTTGTTTAATAATCTTCCCACCACACAATGCTGCCAGATCTTGTCTTGTTGGTCCTGTCCACCCACCGCTGGTTCTGTTGCATATTCTAAGACCCGCTCTTCCCCCTCCAAGTTTAAATGTTGATACATCTCTTTAACCAATATATCTTCCTCTGCGTTTGTAGCCATAGTACCCAGGAAAACTATATACCAGGCGCTGTAAAAGACAGAAAATAGAGGACGAAGGACTTGTTATCAGAAACAATAGAGACAAAAGCTCAACCTACCGTGAGCAGTAAAGACGCCAAGCCTCTTGCAGTGATATCTTGACGCTTATAAAAAAATACTGTTTAGTATTGTGGTTTTAAAAAAATAGTAAATATTTGGTTAAAGCATAATTGTTGACATTAATGATTCGGTAAAATTTATACACAAATTTAGATTTTATTTTAAACGAAAGATATAATTCTCCTTTTACACTGCGTATGGCAATCTAAGATGTAAAGGAAACGAGAGTAAATTTAAATGAGGAAAAGAAAGAAAAGGAAAAGAAGTGAAATTTAATTTCCTTCGTTTGGATTAGAGTTTCCTAAAATAAGTGAGAGGAAATAGAATTTC
>JAOSBK010000009.1:11945667-11961234 GCA_027568895.1 Erythroxylum shatona | reverse complement strand
TACACCAATACAAATGTAGTGAGTCTCTATCTATCATATCGAACCATATACTATTTCTCCTTTCTAATTATTCACAATTTTCATTTATTTACGTTCTAAAAAAGCATCACTCTTCTCGCTAATTCTATCATCTCCACTCTAAACACATGCTCATGCGTGTGACTCAAATTGGGGATCAGTTGCTACTGTCTGCTATGACATGCCTAAAATGCACATAACTTGACATATATTTTGAAAACGCCCATTTAAGATAGTAATTCTAGGCTCTGATACCACATTGTAGCACCCCACCCTCTCGAGACACATATTCGACATCCTGAGGGATGATTGAGTGCGAATCTCGCAAGGGTGGCATGCTAGAACAGTCAACCAATCGAAAACTTAGTACATTTTTTTTGGAAAACAATATACGCATACGCGTATGCAGAAATCAGTAATCAAATTCAGACCCATTTTACACATAAACATTTTCAATCACAAAGTTACAACTAGTACACAACTTATTAAAATTTCACTAGTCACTTGGGCCTAAATTGAAATACAATACATTTCCAATTTCTAAAGTTATTACATACCGAACTATTCAAATACATATGATACAAAAATTTGCAGAATATAAAATTTAGCACGAAAATAAAGAAATACAATGCAGACGCGAACTGATCCCGACCTCTATCCCTGACTTGCATGTAGGAGGTATACTCCCGTTTGCCTAACAGGGTATTCTTTTGATCCTGAAAAATATTTACAAATTTTGGGTAAGTTTTGCGAACTCAATGAGTAACCATCATTAATAGCTCACCCAGTCACATAACACATAATTCACATTTCACAGTCAATACAATTTAATCATTCATATTATGCATATGCAGTGCACATGAGACTCATTTTCCATTTGTTATTTTGTTGTGACCGAGTACTTAAACTGTCCCATTTCTATTGGATACTAGGCTCATTACTAACTGTCCCTTATCGACTTGGGGGATACAGGGCTCATTTTACATAGTGAGCCTTAGGCTCTTAATCACTTTTGAGCTTGAGGCTCTTTTTCAATTGTTGAGCTTTAAGTTCTGATCATTGGCTACTCTGGTCACAATTTTCATTATGTTTCATGTATTTATGTAATGAAATGCATCACAATATTCAGTCGATTGAAAGTGCTCAATAACACACAATCATATTCACTATCATATCTCATTCACATTGTCATTGGACCTTAGTCTGGCATTCAACACTTAAGTCGAGAAAACACTTATTCCATTCAATTCACATTCAATGAGCACTTCAATATTTCATTCATACATCACATTTATCAGACCTCCTGTCTAGAAACCAACACAATCAATCACATTCATATAGTCATTCAGTAGTCAATCAATATAAAAATTCAAAATAAAACAAACAATGAAATGAGACCATCTAGTTCTACTTACAGTACGCTTTAGATTAGCATTAGCTTTCATGATCTGGAAAAGTCTAAATCCGGACGTTTAACCCAGCACATCAAAATTATACAATACACACATTGCATACATACATTAATAACTTTGCACAATTATAAGCATTTATTTATGCACAAATGTATCTACGAACTAAGTACAATGCATGTTCTTGACAATCCCGGGTATATTATCAAATTCATATCTTATCCACATTCTCATTTTATAACTCAATTACTCGCCATTTCATTTTTAGCATTATTTGTTCTCATAAAAATCAAATTCTGATTCACTTTAACTTTAACTTAGTACTCATTACTCATTTCCTTTGAATCACAACCACAATCATATGAACCCCTTCATCTCCATTATACACATGTCCTTGGCACTTTAATACCAACAATTCATTCACTATTGTTATTCTAACATTATATGATCATAAAATATCCAAACTCTCATTCTTTCTTATAAATTCTCCAAAATTCCAGACATTTGGGTCTATTTTCCATGACCAATTAGACAATGCAAATGAGGTAATTTGGCAAAAATTTCTTCTAATAACATGTTTCTTATTGTCTTAAGTTTCTAATAACATCAAGATCATTCAATTTAATATTCCAAAAGTTATACTCCAAATAATTCGGACCATTCTTTAACTATAACAGTATTCTATGCCCAACTGCAAGTCAGATTCTGGAACTATGGTGACAGAAATGGAATTTTATTTCTTCATAAAAATTGTATCCCTATGTCACTATTTTAATCTAAATTAATAATCATTCCATTTGGATAACTACATAACAAGTTATGCTTAAAATACCGAAGCATGTTCCGTGAAAATACTCCAGTTATCATTTTCCAGAACTCCTCATCAATTTCATCCCAAATTCATCAATCAATCTCTCCATAATGATTTCAGATGATTATAAATTTTGGTGGAGATGAACAACAATGAGTTACGAGTTCAATGGATTAAGTCTCATGTCATTTAGAGGTCGGGAGAAGAAGTTATGTCCAAAAGAGTGAAGGATGTTCACATCAATCCACTTCAGCAAGCATTCAATGTCACGATCATGCATAAGCACGATCGTGAGATTCAAGTTGGATCAGAAAGCATGATCATGCTTTTCTGGACTTCTCCAAAAAGTCACGATTGTGTAACACCTCTTTTTCTTCTCCAAATTCAAGTGCTGCAAAGTCTCTTCTTCTCCAAAACAGACCTTTGGGTCACACTTTCATGCCATTTTTAACAAGGAAAATGAAGGATTTAGGCAAAACACTCTTCTAAACAGTTGTTTCTTTATGTCTTAAGTTTCAAATGAAACCAATTTCATGCAATTTGGTTCGATATTCTGAAAGTTATGCTAAAAATACTATAGACTATTCCAAACCGTGATAGAATCTACAAACTCAACTTCGAGCTAAATTTTGAAACTCTTTGAGACAAAATTCAACTTTGATTTCTTCATGAAAATATAGCTATACGTCTCTAGTTTAATCTGAACATAAAAGCATTCCATTGGGATGTCTACAAACCAAGATATGGAAAAAATACAGATGTATGTTTAGTGAAAACATTGCATCTGTACATTTTCTAACATTCTGCATCATCATTTTCATCTTAGTTAATCTCTTTTGCTTAGTCTATCACTTCTAGCTTATGTCCTCAAGATTTTCTCTTCATTCCTACTTCCATTTCAGTTCAATTTCAATCACAAACAAATCATGGTCTATATTTGATTATTAACCCAAAAATAGAACGTATACATGTAGCCATTCATTATCAATTTTTTGAACATATATTTTACTCCTATATTGCCATCTATCATCATATATGCACTGCATCTGTACATTTTCTAACATTCTTCATCATCATTTCATCTTAGTTAATCTCTTTTGCTTAGTCTATCACTTCTACCTTATTTCCTCAATATTTTCTCTTCATTCCTACTTCCATTTTAGTCTAATTTCAATCACAAACAAATCATGGTCTATATTTGATCATTAACCCAAAAATAAAACATATACATGTACCCATTCATTATCAATTTTCTGCACATATATTTTACTCCTATATTGCCATCTATCATCATATATGCTATTATTTAGACCACCCATGAAGAACAAAACTTAACTTACATGTTTAGCTCCGAAGCTTCTTCAAATCTTCAAATAACCCTAGCTTCCAATCATCATCCGATCATCACCTTTTTAAGTTGGAATTGGTTGGGTTTTTATCAACATAAAGAACATGACAAAGTGTTGAAGTGATAAGGTGAAGGATGATACAAAAGCTCAACCTTGATGGGTGAGTTATGAGAGCATCATATATGAGAGAAAAAAGAGATGAAGAAGATGAGAGTATTTCGTAAAAATGAAAGACATGACAAAATGAAGATGATCTTTCCATAGATATAAATAAATGAGGATTAAAAAGTTTGGTAAGTGTCATGACACATGTTATGACACTTACCACATAAAATAAATACTAATGCCTTTCACTTATGCTACTACATAATTCTTAATAATCAGTCCATTCGTCTCCCAAATTTCTACTTTAATTGTCTCCAAATTCTCAATATCATTTTCTGAATAAATCCAAAGTCATCTATGAAATTTCTTCAATATCATTGAATTATTATTTCTATTTTCATTCAAGTGGCATTTTTTCCTAAGCCAGTATACCCAACATTTTTGAAAATTTCTCCTAAAGTTCACCAAAATTTTAATCTAACTATTTATACTTCTCTAATTCGGTTTTCAATACAAATAATTCACAATTCTCATATAAGCACATTTATAATCGATTATACCCGGAATGTCACGAATGCACATACAGTCATTTTAATGTGTGCAAAAATTCAAATTCACATGTGTGTATGCTAAAATTACGCATGAGCATGAAAATATAGTTTTATTAATATTTCTTTGATCTCAAATGTACCGTATTTTGGGCTCTAACTCTTAACATGGGACCAAGATGTTACATTTAGTTAGGAGTTTCAGTCGATAATCTTTAGGTTCATATTTTTTTTCTTATTTAATGATTTTAAATTTTATTTAATTTGTAAAAATATAATTAAAAATATAAGTTAAAATTAAGTTACATTCTATAAAATATTGAAATATACTAAACACTATAATAAGGATTTATTTAACTTTTCTATTAAAATTTGTTGGGAATTTAGACCTCCTGAACCCACATCTAAGGGTATTTAATAGACAAAAATATCAAACAATAACAACACAAGAGAATTTACGTGGAAACTCCCAAACTGGAGAAAAACCACGGACACCAAGAAGAAAATTTACTATGTGAAAAATTTTTACAATCACACAATTTTTCCTCTCACCCAATCCCTCAATACACCAACACACTCACAAAGAAATAAACAAGACAAACTCTTCAACTCTCACCTCAAAAGAGGAATTTAACTAGAGTCAAATTTGTACTACAAATCTTTGACTTTGTTTGGTGCATCAACTAAGGAGGTAGCAATCTCCTTATATAGGTAAGAGCCTTACCCCAATTGTTGTCTCCAATCAATATGGAACAACAAAGGATCCAACCACTTAACAAAATTTTTATAAATATCTAAATAGGTAAATATCTTTATTTTTTATAAATTTATTTTCTGAAAAATTATACACTTTATTCTCTCGCCTTGTGGAGTTCCTATCGTTAACTTCGTGCAATGTTTTTAAGAATGGATGTCTATATTGTGTTGACTCGGTGTAGCCGGCGAAAAGCGTCTCCAGCCTTACGTTTATGACGCGAGACAGTTATAGGTGTTGAACGGTTCAAAAAACAAGTTAAGCTGAAGGTATATTTTGATTATATAAAATTTAATCGGATCACTTATTTTTATAACTATTTAATAATTATAATTATTTATATAAAGTACTATCAAATTTATCTTATCTTTTTTATTTAAGATTAATTTAAGGATGTTTCATAATATATTAAACTTATATAAAACTTTAAGATGAAATTTAAAGATTTTAACAGAAAGTGGTACGCATTGAAATATGCTTTACCCAAGCTATAACGAACTACGCGATCCAAACAATCTAAATCTCTCTTTCTTGGCAACGCGCTAACATCTTGCTCTCGTAAATCTTTTCTGCTTCAACTAACATTGTTCTGAGATTATTTCTTTTGGGTCGTTTTTTATTTTTGATTTGAATAGTGTTTGGATCACTTCCTTTGAAATTTGATAAATTGGATATTGAGGGGTGACTTTGAATTCTTGATTTCTTCATCTTTTATCTTTTTCGGCAGCTGTATTCAGAACTCTTCTAGTTTTTGGATTATTCGATCATTTTTAGCTTGATAGATGTAGATGCTGCCATTCTGTGTCTTTCGTCACATGCGATCATTGATCGATTGCATCAATGGGGATAGCAGATAACATTGAGTCTACTGTCAGTTGAATTGTGTCTGTGAAGTGGATATATACATATTGTTCGCGATATGGGTTGCATTTCTTCCAAAGAAAATAAGCTGCATAGCCCAAAAGAGAGGCTATCGAGCAGAGGAAATTATGATAGGCGTGTTGCCCATGTCTATTCATGCAGCAGAGGAGATGAGGAGGTCCGAATGAATAGTAATAAGTTAGAGAATGGAGATTTGAAGGTTATGCTAATTGATAAAAAAGAATTCGGTTCGTATGGTTTAGATGATCACATTGAGACGCAAGGAATTCCGGGTCAAGATGATAAAAAGATGGCGGGGAGTTGTGGAATTGGTGTTAATAGTCATTCCAACATGACAGTTGAGAAGTGTGATGAAGGGAGTTTGGGTCACCCGAGCTGGGGAAGGGTGCCAAAGAGTGGAGAAGCAGGGCAGGTTGCAGCAGGATGGCCATCTTGGCTAGCCTCACAGGCATCAGAGGCCATCAGAGGGTGGGTACCACGGCAAGCTGCTACCTTTAAGAAGTTAGATAGAGTAAGTATCATTCTTCACTTGATCCCTCAAAAATGTTCGTCTAATTACGTCTTTTGGTTCATCGACAAAAGAGTTTCTTCATCTGTTTAAAATTTTACTCTTGATCTGCTAGTTGTATTTTATTAGTCAGCTTACTGACTCTGATGTCTGACATTAAGGAATCAGAGGAGGCATACTGTGTTGCGCGAATCATTAAGTTATTTTTTTTTCCTTCGTTTTCCTCATAGAATGAAAACACTTAATAAAGTATATACACATGATGATCATATCCGATCCTTGAAGAACTCTGTTATGTCCTCAATTTAATTCCTGATACGTCTCACAAACAAAAATTTAATTCTTAAGTCTTTGATTCAAGGCATGATACTTTTGTATGGATTTGTATATATTTATCCAACACAATCCATCCCCTTTAACCCTATTTCCAATCATGTTAACCATATACAGGATTCTTTCTCAGTTAACAGCTATTTTTACAATAAATTTTTTTCTACATGTGTAAACTCAATGTCACTTAGTAGTAACCTCATCTTTTGTATTTGAACTTGTGTAATATTATGTTCTTGCAGATTGGTCAGGGAACTTACAGCAACGTTTACAAGGCCTATGATGTCACTCGTGATAAAACTGTAGCGCTTAAAAAGGTCAGATTTGACATTAATGATTCAGAGAGTGTCAAATTTATGGCTCGTGAGATTCTTATTTTGCGTAGGCTGGATCACCCTAATATAATAAAATTGGAAGGCCTGATAACATCTGAGAACTCTCACAGCTTGTACCTTGTCTTTGAATACATGGAGCATGATCTTACTGGTCTTGCCTCTATTCCTGGCATCAAGTTTAAAGAGCCACAGGTAATTGCTTCACACCTAGGGGGTGCATCATGCAGTGCAACCATCAGTTGATTAATATATTTGGTTTCTTTTACACTATACCTTCTCAAATTCTCATTATGTTCACTTTCCTGAAGATCAAATGTTACATTCAACAACTTTTTAGTGGACTCGATCATTGTCATAGTCGTGGTGTCCTACATCGTGATATAAAGGGTTCTAATCTTCTTATTGACAACAATGGGATTTTGAAAATTGCGGACTTTGGCCTGGCAAGTTTCTTTGATCCTAAAAGTAACACACAATTGACAAGCCGTGTAGTAACTCTTTGGTATCGAGCACCGGAGCTCTTACTTGGGGCCTCTCATTATGGAGTTGCTGTAGATTTATGGAGCACTGGTTGCATTATTGGGGAGCTATACACTGGCAAACCTATTTTACCTGGAAGAACAGAGGTACAGTGTTTTTAGTGCTATCTTTGTTCTCAATTGATGCCCCAATGTCCCTCACATATGTCTTCTTTCAGTAACCTATGAGGTAAATTTGAATTCTCATAAGCCTGGAATTCTTCCAATGGAAACCAGGGATGAGTACTGTGTTGTACTTTTAACTTTCTTAGGCCTTGGGATATGAAGCATTCTGCAATAAAAACCTTCAACTATCAAATCCTTTCTAGATTTTTGAAATATGGATGTTGTGTACAATTACTACTGCTCAATCGCCTGATCTTCCTCCCAACATTTGATTTTTGGCACGCTGTATGATGATTTACGAATATTCTGGACATATATGTTCATAAATGCATAAATATATATTTAGCCACAGATTATTTAATGTTAGCTTAAGTGGTTGTTCCTTTTAGGTCGAGCAATTGCATAAAATCTTTAAATTATGTGGCTCACCGTCTGAGGATTATTGGAGAAGATCAAAATTGCCGCATATGTCTGTTATCAAGACTCAAAGATCATATAGACGGTGTCTTGCTGAAACATTTAGAGACTTACCTGCTTCGGCTGTTGGGCTTATAGAGACCTTACTTTCCATTGATCCAGCTCAACGAGGAACTGCATCCTTTGCTCTCAGGACTGAGGTATGCAGATTATGCATTGTTTTATTTAAGAGAGATGAAGGATGTCTGTCTAATTGTTTGACTTGAAAATCATGAAATCTTAAATAAATAGTGGTCATGCTTATTTGAACGAGACTTTCATCTTCTTTTAAAATGAAAGGGAAGTAAATTCACATCACACGTTATTTTGAAATTCACATGTCACAAGATTTTAAAATTTTCTGTTAAAATGTCTCAGATTAACTGGGAATTTTCCAGTTATATTGTTCTTCTTTCAATGTTGCTTTCTCTTTCCTGTACATCGCTTTCCTTTATTTGAAATCAAATTTATAGCCTATGAAATTTTGATCTACTCGGCTTTTGTGCATTTGTGTAAATGCTATTTGTTTTCATATTCTGATTTTGTTGGATTACGCAACTATTTATTTGGTTATTAATCTCTCTCTCAACAGTACTTTACGATAGAACCACGTGCTTGTGATCCTTCAACTTTGCCCAAATATCCTCCAAGAAGAGAGATTGATGCTAAAATGCAGGATGATGCAAGAAGGTACATTCTGTGGATTGATAATAGCTTATATTGAAAGAAATTACAAATACTTTTGTTTTGGAAGTTCTTACTTTCTGAAGTATGATTTGTTTTAGGAAGCAAGTGCAAAAATTTAAATTAGCGTTGTGCTGCTTCACCATTTTATATCCACCTTTTATTCGGGTTTGGGCTGTGGATTATTGGTGCAAAAATGTAGATCAGTGTTCTGTTGCTTCATCAATCTACATGTGCCTTTTATGTGGGAGGATTATTGTGTAAAAATATTGGCGTAATCCCCTTCCTTTATGTTGCTCTGTATCATTGTTGAATCACAGTGATGTTATGGAATTTTTTTGTCCATCTGCTTTACACCACAAACTGCTCTGTTTTTTCTCTTTTTTTTTCCTTTTTTTTTTTATATTGTACACTGCTGACCCTGATATGGCAACTATGGTTAGTGGTTTAAAATGCTATTACATCTAAATTTTTTCAGACAAGGAGCAGTTGTAGGCAGAACAAAAGAATCTGAAGCTGTTATACCATCTAATGCATATCCTGATCTATCAACATCACTACAGGTAACTCTTAGTAACATCGAATAAAATGCTTTTATGCTGGGTTGCAGACAGTTGATTTATCAATTATCTTTTGGATTTGCATCAGAGATTTATATGGACAAATAAGTTGAGCCTTGAGATTTTAGATTTATTCGAAACTTGCCCTCCCTATGTCCTTTTTATGCCTCAGTAGGTTACATGGGTGGTTGTCAGTGTGTTACAGCTGAAGAATACCCACGAGTAGTAATCTACACTTTGAGGAGAGGTACAAGTTTGTGATTCTCTACCCAACCAGTGAATTGTAGTCATCCTATTCTTTGAATATCCTTGTAGGAGTTGCCAATAAGGTTACGGCAGTTGCTCATTCAGAAGCCCTCTGTCTTCCCACCCATCCTTCGCCTCACCCCGCTTTCCCCAACTGCTATGAATACACAAGTAGAGAACATCTTATCGTCTTATTTAAGCGATTCAGATTGATTTGTTTTTGATCTACTTAATGTTATAGGAGCACCTTTTCATATGCTTACTTGTGGAATATATAGGCAACGTTTTTTTCTTTTGTCCTATCTGTTTCTGATGAATAATTTTTCCTCTTGAGTATTTCTTTTACCATCTTCTCTCCCTTTAATTTCTACATCTTATTTTGTGTGATTCTGTCATTGTTCTCTAGATAATCATTGTTTGCTCTGTAATCACAGAGAGGAGATCGTCATAGATCAAACGGTAGAGGTGAGATACTATACTCGAAGAAGGAGCAAGCTGTATCTGGTTTTCTGGATTATTGCTCTAATCAAACTCAAGCTTTCAGAGATGGGAAAGGACATTACTTGGTGCAACAGCATAAAAATGTATCCCATTCAGGACCATTGATCCCTGGAACCGGCTGGACTAATGCTAGGAAGAATATGGATAATCTTCATCAGGTCCCTGCCAGAACCAATCTACCAAAAGTGTCTGGGTTATTAACATCTAGGACATCATTGCCCGAAGAACATCGGCAATATCCTGGTTCCTCAGATCAAAAGTTGGTAAAGCAAGCCAGTAGATTTCATGATTTATTAAATGAAGCTGGATCCATGAGAAAGCAAGATCAAAATCATCAAATACAGAGGATGCCATATTCCCCATCAGGACAAATGAGAAAATCGGTAAGTTCTATGGCATTTTCCTGTGACTCAAGTGTTTCTAGTTTTAATCACTTCTTTCTTTGAGTTGATGGCTTACCTCTTCTCTTAGCAATTAAGAAAAAAAAAAAGTTATTACTTTTCTAGTCAATGCAATTCTTTTTCTTGGATCTAAGATTCTACTTTCTTACATTTCCATGCAAAGTGTCCATATTGGTCAATCATGAGCTTTGACTTGCCTGTATATACCAAAAATAGGAGTCCATCTCACATTTGATGCTTGTCAGTGTCTACAAGTTATTCGAGTCATAGGCTTAAGATTTGTGAAAATCTGGATTCCAATTTTTATAATATTTAACGTTGAAACGTTGTTGATGTTTATCATCAGTATGTTCGTGGTCCAAGGGGAAACAAGATTTATGTATCAGGTCCTCTACTTTATTCATCAAACAATGGGGACCAAATGCTTCAAGAGCGCGATCGGGAGATCCAGGAATATGCTAGACAACAACATGATCAGACAAAGTTTGAGATGAGGAATACTCACCGGAAGCAAGAAATATAGAACTTGATGTTTGTCCTGGATGCTAGAGGCTGAGAAATCGGGGATGTGACCTGAAGTCCTGATTAGTCATGGATCGACCTGAGGAAGCCAGCTACCTCGATGATCCTAGGGATCAATTGCCCAATAGCTCTATCGCAGTCAGCAGATGCAATTTCAATATTTTTCAGTTATCCTATAAATATACATACACACACACACACCATCGTATAGCAGCAATACTATTGTATGGTAACGAAACAAAAAGAAGCAGATTGCAAGTGGTTGAACGCCAAAACAACGAATGAATTTATGATTCGTCCTCCTCGTAACTGATATATTAAGTGGAGTAAGTTACTTTTTCCTAATTGATGACTTCCTTTCTGTTATTTGATTAATTTCTCTTTCTATAATCTTATGCATAAATAGGTGAAGATTGAACTGAACTTCATCACTGAGTAGAAAACCAAATCAGATCAAATAGTCAAGTGGTGTTTGACCAGGACCATCAATGGTTCGATCCAGAGTAATTTTGTTTTTTGAAAGTTAAGTAATTGTAAGAAGACAAGGCTAGGAAACTACAACTATCAACTCAATAAAGAGCAAGTAAAAACAACCATCAAACGAGAAGATTCGTTAGTAAGTATCTGGAGAACAAGCTCGATATAGAGCTGAATGTTGGCCTGGCTTAAAGCATCTTCTCCGAAAGATTTACGTAAGTTCACAGTTTCCTCAACAGGTAAGTGGTTTGAAACAAAAGATTTGAGGATAAGCATAAAAGAGGAACAATTATGAAAATATATGAAGACTTCTTGTTTTATCTCATCATTCTCCACTCAATTTTGATACGGAGGAGATTATGTTCAAATTTGTGGCATTAACGAGTCTAAGAATTTCTTTTTTTGTTGTGTTTTATCTCCCTTATTGAGTCACCGTATTTTTGCAATGAATTATAAAATTCAATAGCTTAAGAGTAAATATTCAGCACTGTTTTCACTTCCGTTAACTAGGTGAGATCACCTGCATGAGAGTAGAGCTCCTCTTGAATTAAGAAACACTTCTTCCAAACTTCTGAGATAGCTCCTAGAGTATTGCTAAATTGATTTTTATTTAAAGCTTTAAGCTCTTTTAAACCTTACTGCCTTCTTTTTAGGAGGCTAATATGTACTTTTCTTTATCATAAAAGTCTTTTTTTTTTTTAAAATGCGTGTTTGACTGTAAAATAAAACATCACTTCTTTAATAGATGAGACTTTTTTGGTAGTCAAAATATAGCTTTTTAAGAAGCTCAAATTTAGAGCTTCTAAAAAAAGTACTTTTTAAGGTAGATTTTTCAGATCAATTAATGAGCTTATTTTTAGTCCCTTTTGCCCTTATAATTTACACATAATTCCCATAATACTCATAAACTCATCTTCCTGTTTATTATGTATTTAACTATTTACTTAACTTGGATATTTATTTTGGGATTTATATAAAATTATTTGACTTTTTTTACATGTTTTAATATTTATTTTTGATATTAGTTTATATATAAAAGATTTTGTTAGATATATTTTGATTTATTTTTCATATAGTTTTAAATTATATAATAGTTAATATATTGTACTTTGCATATTGTTTAATATACTTTAAATAATATTTATATGTATAAATAATTTTTATTATAAAGTAAAATATAGTTAAAATTAAAAGTACTATTTATTTTTATATTTTCAAACAGTTTACTGTATGAATATTTTTTAAAAAAGTTCTTTTTAAATAACAGTCAAACAATCAATTTGTTTTTTAGAAAAGTTCTTCTAAGAAAAGATTTACAGAAAAAAGTTTATACTATTATGAGAAGAACTTTTCTAAAAAGCTAGTTGACTGTTTGACTGTCATAGAGTATTAAAACATCAAATGTAATTAACAAAATAAATAAAGTTAAAGATTGCCTTTATTAAATAAAATAATAATATCATACATAAAATTACAACTAATCGATTAGTTATAAGGGCATAAACTAACACATTTTTAAGATTTGACTTCACAAATAAAATATTTGAAAGATCGAAAATATAATTTTGACAGTGAGTTTTAAAATATGTAGTAATTAAATGATGTTCTAACTGAAAATGCTACAAATAATAATTTCGATGAATATTCCAAGGAAAGGTTCACAGTCTTAATTTCTTGGAGACTTTGCTTTTCTAACACCTTAACTAATAATCATCTCTTATTAGTTGATAAGACCACCAAATGCTGCTAACAACAAATATTAGTTTGGGTAGTTTCCACCTTTGAGGATCTAATAAATCCAATGAAAGTTTGTGGATGTCATCAAATTGATAAATGAGATGTTAGTTCATTCCCATAAATTTAATATTAAAAATAAACTCATAGCATCCAAGGATGACTAGGTTTGCATTCCATAAGTTAAAAATTTTGTTACATTTAGCTTGAAAGAAATAAATGTCAATTGTGTACATTGAATGGTGATAAAAATAACTTTAATGTCAAACACACATTAGAAGTTCAAGTTATGCTCTTTGTCCATGTAATAGAGGACCACATAAATTAATGGCCTTATATTTTTATTAATTAAAATTTTATTATGATCCTCTTTTTTATTTTTTAAGTCCGAAATTGATCATTTCTTTTACCAGAAAATAATTTAGTAATTCTTACATATTTTTATTTTGATAGCAAGTAAATGTGTTTAGTTTATATATTATATATTACTAAATATATTTTTTCAAAATTTGAAAGTAGGGAATCCATTATATGCTTAACAAAGAATTTTGGCATCATCAGAAGAGACCTAATCATTCTCCTATATACTATGTTGAGTTTGTTCGTGGCATTAAATTCCTTTCATACATTGGATGACATCTATAAATTTTCTTTGTATTCATTTGATCCTCGAAGATGAAATCGTAGGCAAACTAATACCTATTTTTTCCTTTTTGTAAATCATTAATTATATTATTAACCAAAAATAGGAGTTAAGTAACAAAAAATCAAACTTGTAAGCTCAAGGTTTATATTTAACAATTTTGATCATAGCTGTATAATATTTCAAAATTCAAATTGGATTTATTTCCTTATAAAATTGGTGCGATCTGATCCATTATCAGAGGTCAATCCCAAACTTGATAGATCATTCCTTTTTTTGCTGACATATAAAATATGGGATTCCATTAAGTGGATTCTTAAGAAATCATGAATCAGACGTACATACGACTTTCATCGTATACGACTTTCCATATAATTCTATATGTATCGATGAGATCGAGTATAAAATTCTGTTTGAGTATCCATTTCCCTCCTTTTCCTTCTAGGATTGGAAATCCTGTATTTTACATATCCATACAATTGAGTCCTTGGATTTTCGAAATAGTGTATAAAGAAGTGCTTCGAATTATTGTTATTTGACTCGGACTTGTTCTAAAAATAAAAAAGTCGAGGCATTTCGAACTGTTTGTTGACATGGACAAAGTCAAGGAAAACCTCTAAAATTATTCCAATATTGGACCTTGGCTATATAATAGTTCTGAATCGAATCTCTTTAGAAAGAAGATCTTCTGTCACATGGTAGCCTACTCCAGTCCCCTTACGAAACTTTTGTTATGAACTTACCTTATTAAAAATGGTTTATCTGAAAGGATCCTGCTAATTATGAATGTCATATATTAACTCCGTGATTATTGGAAGATTTTTGAAAAGGTTGACATCGAAGTTATTCAAGGTTAAATCCATCCAGTTGGTTAAAGATGCGAGTAAAGCAACAATTAGTTGAAGAAATTGACTATTTAAGGAAGAACAACAACACTTATGAAGAAGAACAAACATGTTTAGACTGTTGAAACATTTTGAGCAATGTCTATACTCTTGAAAATCATATCATTACTATTGTGCTTTAGAAAGTGAAATCACTCTATCAAGAGAGAAATTGTTATTTTGTTTTCTTCGTGAGCTTAAGAAGCTTATTATATACTTCATGTATGAAAGGTTAGAGAACCTTGAAAATATGTACTTGTGATCTTGAAGAGGCTCATCAAATTTAATCAGTTTTAATAGTGAAACACTCAAGTTGGATACTTAGGGATTAGATGTAGGCTTAGGTTATAAACCAAACCAGTATAAATCAACTGCGTCTTTCTTCTTTCTCTCTTTAAATTTTAAATTTTCGTATTATATTGTGTGTGTGTTGTTTTTAACAAGAGGCACCTTAACCTTTATGAAAGACTCCTTCTATTTTCAACTTGTAAGAGGTTCCTTTCAGTTTTAACAAGTTCCTTCTGTTTTAAAATTATTTTAACAGGATTTATCATTCAATAGGCTCATTTCGTTTAAGCAGGGTCCTATCCCACAAATGACTCCTATTGCCTAACAAGCTCTTGTCATTTAAAAAGGCTTTATTGTCTGATTGGCTCTTACTTTTTTTAAACTAGGATCTTTTTATTATACAAATTAAAAGAATTTATGAAAAATTTTTATACACACAATTCACCCCCCCCCCCCCCCCCCCCCCCCCCCCCCCCCC
>JAOSBK010000009.1:11925657-11939736 GCA_027568895.1 Erythroxylum shatona | reverse complement strand
GGATAATTTCCAAGAAAAAGGAAATTGTATGATTTGCATGAGTTTGAGTAAAAATGGTTATAAGAAAAAGAAAGAAAAAAAAATTTATACCGGATTCGGATGGTTAGTCTAGAGTTTCCAACGCGATCCTGTTCTTTGTTCTTTGTTTCTCACGGATGTCGGAATTTGATTTCAGTTCAATCAGTTCGTTTTACTTCCTTTGTTTTGGTTTGATTCGATTCGTTTTGATTTCGATTCGTATCCCTTTGATTCGCTTTGTCTTTCGTTGTTAATCGAATTGACTTCAGAATGCGCCCTTGATTTCGATCCGTTATTTCGAGTTCCGCTTTATGTTTCGCATTCGATACTTTTGTTATTTGATTTGTTGCTTCCGCTTTTGGTTATTCGTTCCGCTATTCGCCTCGTTTCTTTCATTCCGTTCTTCGTTATTCCGGTTGGGATCGGGTCTCCGGATCAGGTCCCAACAGCGTCTTTCACAAGTAAATTAGTTAAGGGTCGAGCAATTATGAAAAATTCTTGAATAAATCTTCTATAGAACCTGGCATGTCCTAACAATGATCGAACTCCTTTCACATTTGTAGGAGGTGGTAACTTTGCTATCACATTGATCTTAGCCCTATCAACTTCAATTCTCCTGTTCGAAATTTTATGCCTGAGTACTATGCCCTCACTTACCATAAAGTGGCATTTCTCTCAGTTGAGAACTAAACTTGATTCTTCACATCATGCAAGCACCTTCCCTAAGTTCTACGAATATGCATCAAACGAATCACGGAACACTGAAAAATCATCTATAAATATTTCCATAAAATCCTCTGCTAGATCAACAAAAATTGTTGTCATACATCGCTGAAACGTTGCTGGAGTGTTACACAACCCAAAAGGCATTCTTCTATACGCAAATGTTCCATAAGGGCATGTGAATGTGGTCTTCTCTTGATCCTAAGGATAGATAAAAATTTGATTATAACTTGAATATCCATCTAAGAAACAATAAAAAGCATAACCTGATACTTTCTCCACCATTTGATCAACAAATGGTAGTGGGAAAAGTAGAATTTAGCTTCCTAAAATCAGTACACACTCTCCACCCCGTTAATGTCCTTGTAGGAATAACCTCACCTTCCTTATTTCTAATAACAGTCATACCTCTTTTTTTCGGCACACACTGAATCGGACTTACCCACTCACTATCCAAAATAGGATAGATAATGCCTGCATTCAGTAATTTAACGATCTCCTTCTTTACAACTTCCTTCATGTTTGGATTTAATCGTCTTTGTCATTCCCCCACAGATTTGCTTCCTTCCTCCAAGTAAATCTTGCGCATCACTACGTTAGGCTTGATTCCTCTTATATCTGAAATCTGCCACCTATTGCTCTAAGATGTTTCCTCACCAACTCTACCAACTGTTGCTCCTGTTCATTTGTCAAATTGATGGAAACAATAATAGGTAGGGTTTCTGCCTCCCCTAAAAATGCATACCTTAGATGACTAGGCAATGGTTTCAACTTTAGAACTAGTGGATGCCCAATAGACGGTGGAGCTGGATTTGTTTCTCGCAGCAACTTCTCTACTCTTTCTTGTTCACCCTTACTTTCACCAATAAACTACACATCTGGACCAAAAGATTCTTCTTTCTCCTTACTTTCCTCCATACTCAACACACATTCATCCACAACATCAACCTTCATACAAACCTCATTATCCATGAGGTGTTTCATGGCATTCCTCATACAAAACTCCACTTTCTCCTCACCAATGCACAACATAAGTTTTCCCCCATAAACGTCTACTATAGCTTTACCTATGTAGAGGAATGGACACCCAATATCAATGGGCATTCTGAATCAGTCTCAAAATCCAAAACCACGAAATCCACTGGATATATAAAATTGTCCACTTTAACAAGCATATCTTCCACAATCCCAAACAACCTCTTAATTGATTGATTCGCTAGTTGTAGCATCATTGACGTTAGTTTAACCTCTCCAAGACCTAATTTCTGAAAAAATGAACGGGGCATCGAGTTTATACTTGCACCCAAGTCACACAAACATATGTAAAATGTATATCACCAACTACACAAGGAATTGTGAAACTACCAAGATCTTATAGTTTTAAAGGAATAGCGTTAGAAATAATTGAACTACATTTTTCTGGAAGCTGCATATTTTCATTAGCAATAAGTGATCTCTTATAAGTCAGGATATCATTCAGAAATTTAGCATACTTAGGCACATGTTACAATGCCTCCACAAAAGAAAGATTAATCTGCAATTTTTTAACTTTTCAAGAAATGAAGCAAACTGAATATCATCCTAGTGTTTTTTAAGTCATTGAGGGAAAGGAACAGGTGGTACACACTTACCTACCTCAACTTGATTATTTTTACCTAAATCATGGTGCTCATGATCGCACCTTCTGTTGTTGCGATCGCACCCGAGACTAGATTTCTCTTATTCCAACTCAACTCCCTGGTTATGATCGCAACCTTTAGGCTCGCAATCGCAATAAAAGCTTTGCAATCCTCTCCACTTCTCATCAACTGCTTGCAATCACGACCTTTGTTATTTTCCTAATTTTCCAGCTCTTTACTACTCCCTAGTTGTATAGCTTTTAGAGATTCTTTTGGATTTGGTTCTGTAGTACTCGGGAAACCTCCAAGGTTTAGTTGAGCAAGAGTAGTTGCCAATTGTCCCACTTGGACCTCCAAATTATGAAATGATGAAGAGTGATTTTTTGCTATTTGATCAACCTTCGCTTCTAACTTCTAATGTAACTCATCTTATTGATTCAGCTTAGTTCCAATCATCTCCATAAATTTCTCCATTTTAGCCTCAAATGGATTCCTAGGTGGAAGCTGTCTTTGCTCTCCTATTGTGTTATTGTTATTACTCCATGAAAAGTTAGGATGATTCCGCCATCCAAGATTGTAAGTATTCAAATATGGGTTATTCCCTGGATGATTATTCCCCATAAAATTGACTTACTCAGTCATACCAACTATTGGGCATTCATTGGTGAAATGTCCCTACTGATTGCATAATTCATATACACTTTGAACTGCTGCCACTGAAGAGCTTGAAGTGAAACTGCTAGTCTATTTCGCAAGGTTCGCAACTTCGGCCTGTAATGCAGTCACTAGATCTACAGGCAAAACCCCCTTTTGCTCTTTTACATTGATTGAGATCTGTCTGATGCCTATAATGCATTAGTAGTTGTCATTTCTTCCAGTAAATCATAAGCTGAATCTATTATCTTCTTCATCAAAGATCCTCCTGCCGCTACATCAATTGTACCATAAGTACTGGTGTTAACTCTATTGTAAAAAGTTTGTAACAGTAGTTCCCGAGGTAAATTATGGTGAGGACAACTTCGTTGTAACTCTTTGAACCTTTCCCACGCCTCATACAAAGTTTCACCATCATGTTGCTAGAAGTTAGTAATTTCCTTAATAATCTTGGATGTTTTGGCTAACGGGAAATACTTGGACAAAAATGCCTGAGCTAACTCAATCCATGTAGTAATGGTCCCTGATGGAAGAGAATTTAGCAACATCTTAGCTTTATCTTTCAGAATGAATGGAAATAACCATAGTCGAATTGCATCATTTGTTACTCCATTATACTTGAAATTTTCACAAATTTCTAGGAAATTTGGGATATGGGTATTTGGATCTTTATTAGCTAACCCATAAAACTGTACTGTCGCTTATAACATCTGTAACAGGGCTGGTTTGATCTTGAAATTATTTGTTGTCACAGCAAGTCTTGTCACGCTTTGCTGATTTGGCCGAAATTCAAGCCTAGCTATCCATCAATGTTCTTTGTCCCTCTGCCATGATATTCTCCAGAAATTCAGCTTCAATCACACGTGTGTCTTCAACAGCTTGGCATAAAGCTGTTTCTAAGCGAGTAACTTCGTTGTGAAATTCAATCAAAGGCTTCGTAGAATTTTTTGTTTTTCTATTGAACATACACCTACAAAGAAATGAAGTACTTAAATCAACCTATAATTAAATTAAAAAATGATGTTAAATAAATCCTCGATAACTGCGCTAAAAACTTGATGGGTTATAAATAATAATGCACTCGAATCCTGACCGCAAACATACGAGTTATTGTAGTATGGTTATCGTTCCCTCGAGGATCTATATTAAGCACCAATTAAATTCTTTCTAGATTGTTTAGATTAATAATAATATATTTTTAAAAAAATGAGAAGGATTTAAATAAATGAACGATTTTGAAATCACAAGGATAACTAATCTAACAAATTGGAATTGCTTTTCACAAATTCACAAAAATTAAAAGCTCCAAAGATTGTTTCAACTCCTGTTAATTACATCTAAATTCTATTATTCTACTACCCCAAGTTTCTTAAGAAGTAACTCTTCTATCTCAAGCTTGAATTACCTACTCTATTTTATCGCAATGCAAATCTCTCAATTCTAATATAAATGAAACAAAGGTGAACTGCATAACTTTTGAGGAATAAAACTTAGACACTAATCTCTTAGCATCCAAGTTATATTTGTATGATTTGGGTAAAAGAACTCAACTCTCATTTAGATCTAATAAAAACTATTCATAAGAACAACAACCATACATAGCAGAAGTTTAGAAAACAATATTCACCATAGAAGACGAAACAATCTTTGAATAAAAACTAAAAAGAACACATAATAAATGAACTAAAATTTAAATGAAGATAAAACAAATGTCCATATGCTCTGAATTACAACACTACAAAGCTCCTATTCCTCTATCTGCTTCCTGCTTGTTTTAGATTTCCCCCGTACTCTATTCTTCATACCACCCTTCTTTTAATATTACTTTGCCTTTTCCATGATTGTCCACGTCCACTGAATTGTAGTAGCTTTGCCCCCATGTTCTCACACGTTAAGGACTGCTTTTAACCATTCACCATTAGTTTAAACACGTGAGGAATGTTGCGAAATGAAATGGCACATGACACTTGCGATCGCATCCATATGTCAACAACCTATCTTGCGATCAGACGTCCTAAATGCAATCGCACTATGCTGATTTGCGATCGCACCCAAAGCTACATCTAAAAGACTTGTTGATATTACGATCGCACTAAAGTGGCTTACGATCGCACCTTGATTACACTCGCACTATCTCTCTCACGATCGCATCAGATATAATTTTCCTTGTTTAGTTCACCAATTTTTATCATTTTGCTCCCCTGTTCCTTCACACTCAACAAAATATCAAACTTGCCTAAAAACGTAATTAAACTATGCAATCAAGAATGAAAAGTACCACAAGCATAACTAAAAACATTAACACTCAGCAAGTAAAAGCACACACATCAATTACTAGAGATAATTAATAACAAAGAGCAAGGTCAGATATCCAATAATTAGGCCAATATGGAGATGGATTAGTTTGTGGAAGATATAGGGATAATTCCTAAGATACTATTGAAAAAATTAAGCAGAATGAAACTATTAAAGCAGAGTCCAATACTGATTTTATTACTCCTAATTACTCTAGAAGGGAATCTGCCAGAAGGATGGCTTAGTCTAAAGAGGTTTTCCTTTAGATGACTTTCCTTGTATGGAATATAAGGGGATTAAATGACCCCCTTAAAAAGATGATGATTAAGGAATTCATACATGAAAAGAAACCTATTTTGGTAGGTCTTCTCAAGACCAAAATAAAAGCATCTTCTGATCAAAGGGGATTGACTTTTTTTGGGTGTATAATGAAAGTATATCTCTAATCATTCATCCCATTATAACGATAGAATTATTTGCTTGTATAATTTTGATTTCATTGAGGCTAAGATCAACAGGATGAGTAAGCAGTTTATGCATATGCATTGTTAGCTAATAGGCAAGTTCTATTTTGAAGTAACTCTTATTTATGCATGAAACTTTACCTTTTAGAGGAAGAATTATGGGATGAGAGTTAGAATATTCATTCTAGAATGCAGCTTCCTTGGTTAGTAGTTGGTGATTTCAATTGTTTCCTTGAATCTGATGAAGTTAAAGGTGGTGTTAGATCTGATTCTGGAACAGGGAAAGAACTTACTATGCTATTTGAAAGGGTTGATCTTCTGGATCTTTAAGGAATAGGCAGGTGGTTTACATGGATTAACAAACCACATGGGGATATGCTAATCGAGGAAAACTAGATAGAGCTTTAGTGAACCACACTTGGCTAAGTTTTTTTCCTCGAGCTTCTGCTTATTTTGGTGATCCTATTTTCTCGGATCATGCCTTCATACTAATCTAGTAGAGCCCTTTTTAGCTTTTTCAATGGTTTGACTTGTATGAATGATTTTGTGACTTTAGTTAGCAGAATTTGGGAACAAGACATGCAAGGATATAAGACATTTCAACTTATATAGAAATTGAGATTATCAAATGTGTTATTAAATAGTTCAGTAAGAGACATACTCAAGATCTTAACAACCTAAGAAAAACTCTGGCAGATGTACAACAGGATTGTTATCAGGATCCCCATAATGTGAGCCTAAAGAGTATAGAAGTTGAGAGGTTGAAGTAATATCAAGAAGGTTTGAATTTATAGAACTCGATCCTTAGACAAAAACTAGGCAGGCTTGGCTTAAGGATGGTGATTCAAACACAAAATTTTTCATGCTTCTCTTCTTGGTAGGAGAAAGATCAATACTATTACTAAGTTAAAGGATGAATTTGTTAATGTTATTTTTGATCATCAGGAGCTATCCAATTTTATCCAAGGCTATTTTCAAAATCTAATGGGAAGGTCTGAAATTCAACAAAGGGGATTTGGTTTAGAGAGCATATTAGAGTTCAATCCCAATCGGTCTCTTTTAGATATGTTCAATGCCCTTTCAACTCTCAACAAGTAAAGGATGTACTATTCAGTCTTAATAGTTTAAAGGCTCCTGGAGGAGATGGATATTTTGATGTCTTTTTTCAAAGAACTTGGTCCATTACTTGTCCTCTCTTAATTGATGTTGTGCTAGAGTTTTTTTTTCTTCTAACTCAATGTTGAAGGAAGTAAACCACACCTTCACATTCCTTGTTCCTAAGAAGGCCAGGCCTACTATTATTTCATATTTCAGACCTATCTCTTGCTGTACAATTGTATACCAAAACAACACTAAACTCCTATTCAAATTGAATATTGTTTTGACTTAAGTTATTAATTTGAAACAAGGTGCATTCTTGCCTTCGCTAAGTATTGGTGACAACATCCTTATCCTTCAAGAGCTATTAGGTGATTATCGATCTAGAAAATGTATTAAGAGTTGTGCATTGAAGAATGACCTGTTTAAAGCCTATGATAACATTAGCTAGACTTATTTGCAAGCTTGCTTAGATGCTATTGATTTGCCTGCTAGATTTTAGAATTGGATCTTGCAATGTATTCATTCTACTTCTTTGAGCCTACTATTTAATGGGATTCCTAATTAACCTTTCCATAATATAAGAGGTATTAGGCAAGGGGATCCACTCTCCCTTTACCTTATGGTATATATAACAATCTTCAAGAATGCTCATGGGTTTTTAACCATATGCTTAAGTTAAGAGATATGATGTATCTATATTTGAAGCAAAGTTAGGTGATGGTGAGGAGATATGGCTTTAGTTCGATCATTGGGTTGATTTTAGCCCTCTTTCACAAAGATTTGAATTAGCAACACTTTGAAACAGAATTCCTAATGATGCTAGAGTGTCTTAGTTAATACAGGAAGGGGAATAGGCTGGTAACTTTAGGAACTTTTAACTGTAGCTTAGTATCTTCCTAACGTACCTGTAGAGAGCAGAAAGGACATAATTATCTGGACATATCATACTCGTGGAATTTTCACCAATAGTTCTAGTCACAACTTACTAATGTAGCAATTGGATCTAATTCCTTGGGCTAATGTCACCTGGAAGCAAGTTCTGTGTCCCAAAGTAGCGATATTCACATGGTTACTGATAAATAATAGATTAAGAAAGGTTTGATCCTATATATGTTCTTTGTAAACAATTGAATGAAAGAAAAGATCATATTTTCTTTGAATGTAGTTATAGCAAGTCAGTGTGGAGATAACTTTTGAGTACGCTACAACTTTCAAGCTTTAACTTTGTGTAGTCTGAGACGCTAAATACAATCATAAGGTGCACCAAAGCAAGTTAGAGGAATAGCATTATCATCAAGACTTCATTCCAAATGGTAATTTATTCCATTTGGAGAGAAAGGAATAGGCGATTATACAAGAATGAGGAACCGTAGAAACTAAGAAAATTATGAACCTAATTAGAGCTATTATTATTGCTAATGATAAGCAATGTACATTTAGCCATGAACTTAGAGTAAATTGGTTGCTTTGATGTAAATTGTTGTATTTTGGCGTACATCCTATTTAGTATAGCCTCATTTGATTCTGGTGTATAATTATTGCTTAAGATCATGTAATAGCTTTTGTTATAATTAAATTTAATTTTAATTTCCAAAAAAACTTGTTAGGGAAAAAGCTAATCTCTACATCTAGATCTCCTTGGAGTTATGCAACTTTATTTGAACAAAACTTCTGAGAGGGAGAGAAAGAGGAACCCATATTGGTTATTAACTACAAACCTCTTAGTAAAGCCTTTAATTAGATTAGGTATCCTATTCCAATTAAGAAAGATTTGGTTCAAAGATTATACAATGTAGAAATCTTCTCAAAATTTGACTTGAAATCTGGATTTTGGCAAGTCCAAATAGATTTCAAAGATAGGTACAAAACCATTTTTACTGCCTATTCATTCATCAGGCATAATGCCTTTTAGATTAAAATGCCTCTTCTGAATTCCAAAGAATCATAAACAAAAATAGTTGCAAATACATTAAAAATGTCTTGTTTTTCTCTTCAACTTTAGAGCAACACTTTAAAAATATCAAGACATTTATCCATGTGATTAGAAAAAAATGGATTTGCAATGTCAAAATCCAAATTTAGCCTTTTCTAAATCAAGGTTTGGCTTTTAAGGCACTATATCCACAATGGAACTATTGCACCTATTGAGAGAACCTTAGAAATCAGTAAGAAATTCCTCAATAAAATCCCCAATAAAAAATAGTTGCAAATGTTTTCAGGAAGCCTAAATTATGTCATTGATGTTTATCCTATCTGAATATACTCTATAAACATCTCCAAGATAGATTGAGAAAAAACCGAAAACCTTGGTTAAAAAAAACATGCACGTTTAGTGAATCAAATTTAAAAAATGGTCAAGACATCCCCATTTTGCAGTTAGTTGACCATACTACCTTTAAAATTATAAAGGTAGATGCTTCTAGTATAGGATATGGAGTTATCTTAAAACAAAAGGTGAATGGTAGGGAAAGTAGATTCCTTAGGAATCTACTTTTTATATCTTTTTTGCTATCCTCGTTCCTATATAAGTAGATTCCTTAGGAATCTACTTTTTATATCTTTTTTGCTATCCTCGTTCCTATATAATATAAGCTCTGGGTATAATTCAGTGTGAAAAAATAAACTCCTAGGTTTCCATACTCTTGTCCAGTATCTAAACTTCTCACTTTAGCCTAAGAATTGGAATTTAAGAGAAAACGAGACAACAAGGTATGTTTACTTGCATCTTTATCTTTTCATCATTTATCATCTATTTTTATTTAATAATTATTTATTTTTTAAAACCCATTATTATCTTTTTATATGCTAGTTTAACTTATTTAGATAGAAACATTCTTATAGATTTTCTTAATGATTGTTTGATCTATAAATTTAAAAATATTCTTATCAACTTTCTTCTTAACAAAATCTATTAGTAATACCTATTTTTGCTATTTGTAGATCTATTCGTCTATTAATAATACATATGGAAACAAAACAAAAAATTAGTCAGCAATGTATCAAAACCTTTACCTCAACATATAACTTTCTTATATCTATTAATGCTTTTACAAATACTCTTCAGACATATCCAAATATTATTAATAATCATACAACTTTATATCATCAAGAAAAAGAAGAAATAAGACAACTTTATAAATGTTTTCAAGAACATTATCCAACTCATATATGAGTAATTATTGCACTATCTGTAATCACCTACATACTGAGATTATGTATTTGGAAAGTTTATTATTTCAATATAAAACAGAAAAAGATTATTATGAAGAACGATATAATTATTTATAATTTTTCATTAATAATAATGGATTAATAACTATTAAAGAAAAACTTGATATTACTACAAACCTCTATAATTCATATAATCAAGATTTACAAAATACGAATCATCTATTAACCGAATATAAAAGACTTTTTCATTAATATGTTAGAAATAACTACAGATAATATATTGGATGTAGATACTTTAGCATTAACTGAATCTACTGTAATTTTTCATGTTAATACATTATTATCAAATGAAAAACAAAAACAAATTGCCAAAACATAGTTAAACCTTAAAGTTGGACAAGATATTAATCATCATCTCGTTAAAAATATAATAAATCATAAAATATTATTTATTATGGAAAACTAATTTATGAAACATTGTTGAGTCTGTTTCATATTCTAATTTTATATGTTCTAAATTATATTTTAATGTTGAATTTAGAATATTAATTTTTTCCTTAAATTTATTTTGATGTCTTTTTGGACAACTATTTGCATAATGACCTTCTTCTTCACATAACCAACATTTACATTTTGTCTTATTTTGAGGACAATATTTATTTTTTGGTTTATATTTTCTATAAGCTTTTCTTTTAAAAAACTTTTTATATGGTTTAAATGGAAATTTTTTAGGATATTTTCACCATTTATATTTACTAAAGTACTTTTGTTGTTTTCTTTGTTTTTGATAGGTAAGAAATTCACATCCATATTGTTGAGGAACTTCAGAATATTTAGAACATCATAATTGGATATCTTTATGTCTTAATTTTTTGTAATTTTGCTTCTAGACATTTTTGTGATAATACTTCTTTTGTTATTGAAATAGCTCCACTTAAATTATAAGCTACAAAATTAGCATTTTGTTTTACTAGAAATGATTCTTTTATTGTTTTATTTATTGGATAAGGTAATTTTTGAATAAATATTTGTATATACATTTCTTGCTCTGTATGAGTTAGTTTATAGTAAAATATTTTGAATTCACAAATATATTCTTCTAAATAGCAGATATCGCATATTTGCACATTATTTAAATGCCATAAGCGTTTTTTCTTTCTTCATTTTCAATTTCTTGTTTATAGGAAATTATATTTTTTCCATTAAATTCTTTATAAATTTCATTAGTAACTACATGAAAAATGCTTCTATTGTTTCGATAGCATTAAGAGATTCAGTAGTATTTTTATTTGTACTTCATTATCTAATAAAAATTTAAAACAATACCAGTAGTTTTATAAGAAATATAATTCCGTAAGGTACTTACATTTGTTAATCCTTCAAACGATTTCTCTAGTTGTATTGCTAATGCTAATTTATTAGACCATTTTATTAATATTTTTATGGTGATAATGCATAATCTAAATTAAGAATTCCACTTGGTCCTAAGGTTATGTGTTTTGGTGTGTATTCTATAGGGAATTTTTTATTTTATTATCCTTTCGATAATATCCAAAACGATTTAATTCTTCTGTTTCAATATGTTTATAATTCCAATTATAGTTTGATTGTTTATCTCTTTTTATTTTTTTTCTTCCACTTTGACTTGTTTCTGGTTGTTCTTCATTCTTTTGTTGATTTACATGTATTTCTTGATCTGATTCATATCCATAAATAATTTCATCTTGGTCGGTTAAAGTTTTTATAAGTTCATTTTTAAAGAATTATTCTCTAGTGTAAATTTATTGTGACTTTTATTAAATTCATTATAATTTTGAATTAAAGGTAGTATAGTAACAATTATTTCTTTTAATTGAATTTCAATATTTATTTGTTTATCTAATAATTTAGATAATTGTTTAACAATACTCATAAAGTATTTTTAAGGTGTTCTGATAATTCTTTAAGTTGATTTTTAATAGTAATTATTTCTTTGTCTAAATTTTGTTTTTGATCGAGTTCTTCTTTTTTAGTTGTTATTTTTGGTTCAGTGATTCTAATAGGTTTTTCTAATCTTATTCCTGGTTCAGTTAATTTAATAGGTCTTTCTAGTCTTGCAGATTGTGATCTTAATGGATATTATTCTTTAAACTTATTTTCAGATAAAGATAAGTGTGGAGCAGATAATTCTAATAATTTAATTGGATATTTTATTTCTGGTATTTCTCATAAATTAGTACATGCTTTTTCTAAATCATTAAATAATTGGTCAATGTGAATTTTATCTGTATTTTTAAATTCAATACTATGAGGTGAATCAGTTAAAGTATAACTAATCTGATAAGTAATTGAAAAAGGGTGTTTTCCTATAGTCATTAAATTTTCTCAATAGAATTTATAAGTAACAGTAATAGTTTCATCTAAATTATGTGATTGTAAAGGGATTCCTAACTTTAAACGAGTATTAAATTTTATTTTCCCATAAGCTAAATTTCCATACATTATTCCTATCACTTAATCATTTAAATTATTTATGCGTTCGTCTATGATATCCATTCGTATTGGAGAATCTATTCCTTCTTGGAAAGTAGATTTTAATAAAATTTGATTAGTAAATAGATGTATATATCCTATTTTATGTCATTTTTCATCTGGAATTTTTTTTTTATAAATGTCTATAAATTTGTATTATATTTATGTGGATATGTCCATTAAATTGGTGTATTTTTGAGACTTTATAGATATACTCCTTCGGAACAGTGAAGATTGAATTGATTAACGAGATCCCATTCAAATGTATATTTCGGAGGGTCATCAATAGGAGGGTACATGCCATTGCTGATGCCAATTTGTATATATACTAGGCGAGATAACTGTACTTCTACTTCCTTGAGGGTCTCTGCTTGTTTAAAAATAGGATAGCTGCTAAAAAAATTAATAAATATTTCTCTTTCTTTAACAAATCTCTCATTGTGGTTTTTAACTGCAAGAATAAATTCGGTGGGAAATTCGAAAAGCATGGCTAAATTGGCTAGGTAAATGGTATCCACTAATCCACTTTGAAAGAAGAGAAAAGTGGTGAGTGCATCTGCTTCAGGGAAGATAATTGCTTTTGGTCCATAAAGTCCTCTTTTCTGAGGGTAATACTAGAATATTTTCTGATCTTCTTTCCAATCATTTAATACTTGAAAATAGTCGTAAATATTTCAAAGGTTATTTTTTTCATTTCTTCCTTGAGAGCTTTGGGGTTTTCCAAGGGTTTTCATTGAAGAGGAGGTTGGTTGTTTTTCAAGGATTTGTTTACATTAAGGTCGTAAAGAAGGCTCTCTAAATTCTGCTAAGGCTTTTTCTGCTTCAATACGGGTGTCATAGCTTTGATTAATAATGGAAGACTTACCTGTGATGTGAACAATAGCTTTATGCCATTTATCATAGATACTGCCATAGGTCCATCAAAAATGACATATGTCTTGGTTTCCTTAAAGTCAACTTTTTTCTGAGAAAGGGGTAAAGGTGTTTGGATAATTTGTTGAGGTGTTATTGGCTGAATATTTGGTGTTTGGACATTGGTTAATTGGATATTTGTAGTTGGTGGTTGGTTATTGGATATTTGTTTTTCAAGAAGAGTAATAGTGGCTTGTCACTAACTGATTTCTTTTGTTACAATGCCCACTTATTGTTGAAGATCAGTTAACTCATTTTCTTTTTTGATGAATGATTCCTTCAAGTTGAGGATAGTTGTTTCCATTATCTTATTAATATATCTGCAAGACTGTTAGTAGAAGATTTGATATAATAGATTTGAAAATTGTACTGATTTAATTCAAGCTGCCATCTAATCAACCGCCCTTGATTATAATTGGTTTTAATGTTATATCTGGTAAATCCACCTAAATACTTAGAATATATTTGAATATGAAATTCAATAGGTAATAAATCAATTTTCCATTTTCTTAATGTTTTAATACATGCAAGTGTTTCCTTTTCATGAATAGGATATTTCTTTTTAGTGGGATTAAAAGTCCCATTGATATATTTACATAAAAGATATTTCC
>JAOSBK010000009.1:11891096-11907715 GCA_027568895.1 Erythroxylum shatona | reverse complement strand
TCACAAAATTAATGCACAAAGCATCACAATAAATGCATCTAACTAACCATTAAAGGAGCAAAACACAATCCTCACCTCACAAGCTTTCAATTCTTCAATTCTTTATTATCACACCAACTCAACACTTCACCCCACACAAGCACACACGATCATCTATCTTGGAAGGGGGTAGGAGGCTTGAACTTGTTTACATGAAGGGAAACACTTAGGGTGGGAGAAAGGAGTAGCAACTTGCTAGGTGAGTGGAAAAAAATTCAATGAAGAAGAAGAAGAAGAAGAGACCATCGAAGAAGGGGAGGAATATCACCTACGGATGAGAGAACTTCTTAAGCTTTCAAATGATTTTTTTTTAAACTTGCAATGAGAGAGTCGTAGATAAATGAATGGAATGAGACAAGTCTAATAAATGAGTATGGACACTTGTCATTTAATTGGAAAAAGACAAAAATCAAGTAATCCTATTTAATAAAAGAACATTAATACAACTAAATCTTTAATCCCTCTAATGCTAATGACTCTATAACAATCCCAAAAATCATTTATCCAATATTTCAGTGCCTTTAGGCAGTACTTTTCAGTACGGGAAACCCACTCAGTCAGCCAGTTAGAAATTTTCCGGTCCGGGCAAGTACCCCGAAAAATTCCAGAAAAATTCCCACAAATCCCTAAAAATATAAAACACACCTAGAGCACTTCAATTCAATGTTTCAAACACAAATATCACATAATTCACAAAAAGTTTCATTTAGACACATATGCCGGGAAATGTCATGAATGCATGTACAATCATGTGCATGTGCAAAAATTACCATTCATATTTATATAGAGGCTATAAGATGCATGTGCATGCCGAGATATATTTAAACATTCCTAACCCGTCCCAATTGACCAAATTATCCTTCCTATCGATGATGGTATGTTACAACAGTAGCTTATATATCAGTATAATAGTAACTGCTTAACTTACTAGTAATGAAATTATAGTTAATAACTAAATAACTAACGTTTACAAAATTATATTGTAACATCCCCTCCTCAAGTTGGAATCGGTTGTGAAACCATTCCTAACTTGGCAATGATGGCTGCAAACTGTGGATGACCCAGTGACTTTGTCAAAACATCAGCTAGTTGAAGATGAGTCAAAATATATATAGGATTAATAAACCCCTCCTTGAATTTGTTTCGCACTATATGACAATCAATCTCCAAGTGTTTAGTAAGCTCATGAAAAATTGGATTTTCAGTGATACACCATAAGGGAATTGGTGTGTGAAGTTGCACCTGAAAATCCTGAAGCAAATAACATACCCATTGGAGTTCACATACTACTGAACCCATTCTTCGATATTTTGCTTCATAGGAACTCCTTGAAACCGTATTATGTTCTTAGTCTTCCAAGAAACCAGTGATCCACCAAGAAAAACACAATAGTCACTTAGAGACTTTCTACTTATAGGGCATGTCACCCAATCACTATCACAATAAACCTCAACATCTGTATTTGGTTTAGCTAAATAAAAAGGACCATGAGAAATTGTTCCTTTAAGATACCTGAGAGCATGTAATGCTGCCAACCAATGAGTCTCGCATGGAGTGCAAAAAAATTGACTCAACTGCTGTACATTATAGGAAAGTCCGGTCTGGTCATATTCAGATACAACAACCTCCCCACCAATCGTCTATGCTTTTCTGGGTCATCAAGTGGAGCAAAAACTTCATCAAATTCATGATTTCTAGGCAATGGTGTGGAAGCAACCTTTGAACCAGTGAATCCAACATCCATCACAATATCAGAAGTATTTTTTTCTGAGAAATAAAAATACTTGCATTGGACCTTGCTATCTCTATTCTCAGAAAATATTTGGCATATTCTAGCTCCTTGATAGTGAACCTGGAATGCAAGAAGTCCTTCACTACAACAACATCATCTTCATTACTTCCTGCTACCAATACATCATCCACATAGACAACTAGAACAAGAAATGAACTTCCGGATGACTTTGTGAACAAACAATAATCATTGGCTGATTGTGTAAACCCATACTACAGCAACTGACTAGTAAACTCTGCATTCCACTCTCTCGATGCCTGCTTCAACCCCATAGAGAGACTTACGGAGTCTACAAACTTTGCCAAGTTTAGCCTTCGTATAGCCTTCAGATGGAGCCAAATATATGCCCTCCTTCAAGTATCCATGAAGAAATACGTTATTAATGTCCAACTGATGAATATACCAACCATTTTGTGCTGCCAAAGCCAAGAAAACTCTTACCGTAAAAAGCTTTGCAACTGGAGGTCCACTAACCTCGCTTTCAGTCTCTCCACTATCCCATCTGGGTTAAACTTCACCTTTTAAATCCATTTTGAACCAATAACATGCTTACCTTCTGGTAACGTAGTGATCTCCCACGTAACATTATCCTCCAAGGCATTTAACTCTTGTTTTATTGCCTCAACCCAACCCAGATGTAACATAACCTATCTGTAATTAGCAGGCTCTTTGATAATCTCAATATTGGCCATAAAAGCCAAATAATGCTCTGATCATTTTAAATAAGTCATTGTCAAGCTAGCATTAGGAACCAGATTTACATTACTGCAAACAAAATCCTGCATCCAAGTAGGTGTCTTCTTCGGTCTAGTACTAGTGCGCAAAATAGCTACTAATCTTTCTTCCTCGGATATATGATCGGTATTTGCAAGTGGTGACGCATTTGTGTCATGAGTAGCAGAAGGAGAAAAGAATTGTAGCTGATAAATCATCAGTAATATTTTCATGTTGATGTTGTGACAACATCTCCTGATCATGGTTAGTAACACGCACAAATGGAAGAGAAGGACACAATTCATTCTCAGACACAGCTTTATAAGGAAACCGATCTTCATAGAATGTTACATCTCTAGAGATAATAATGCGATGAGATTGTAAGTCATATGCCTTATATGCCCTTTAACCAGGAACATAACCTAAGAAAATACACTTGAAAGATCTAGGAGAAAACTTATCTTTATGTGGCTGAGTATTGGTGACAAAACACAAGCAACCAAAAGTCTTCAATCATCCATAATCAAGCTTTTTGTTGAAGAGTACTTCAAAAGGACACTTCCATTTCAGAATTGGAGTTGGCAATCTATTGATTATGTGGGTAGCAGTAAGTATAGCTTCTCCCCATAAATGCTTGGGTAATCTTGCTTGAAATAAAAGAGCTCGTGCTACTTAAGTCAGGTGCCTATGTTTTCATTCCACTACTCCATTCTACTGAGGAGTATAGGCACAAGTTTTCTGATGTAAAATTCCCATCCTCCCCAACATAGCTCTACATTTCCCATTAACAAACTCAGTGCCATTGTCAGTTATAATGCTTTTAACCTTGCAATCAAATTGATTATGCAACATAAGTAAACATTGTTCAACAGTTTGAGTGACTTATTGTTTGTATTTAAACAAAAAAATCCAAGTTGTTTTACTGAAATCATTAACAATAGTCAACATGTAATGAGCTTGATTAATGGAAGATTTGGTGTAAGGTCCCCAAAGATCTACGTGCAACAACTCCAGTATAGTTGAGGTTTGAATTGAAGAAGTAGGAAAAGATAGTCTATGTTGTTTGGAGAAATGAAAAACATCACAAGTTTTATTATAACCAGAAAGAGGAATACAAGGTATATGTTGTATTACACGAAAAGAATGCCAATATGTGGCGTTATTATCACTATTTACAGTAGAATGAGAAACAGAATTACAAGTATGAAGAGATTTATCGAATGAAAAACAAATATTATGGGAGTTGCCATATGAGTCATTCGGTGAAGAAGTAGGAAGATTGAAAGATTGTGAGGTGAGTATGTATAGATTGCCTATGACTTGACCAATAGCAATCAGAGCTTTAGTCTGCTGGTCCTGTATATAACAGCAAGAAGGAAAACAAGAAACAAAGACATTAGCATCTTTAGAAAGTTTGTTGACAGAAAGTAAGTTGAATTTGAAGGAAGGAATAAGTAGAACATATTTAAGTTGAAAGGTAGAGTGTCAGGTAACATGGCCTGAATGTTTAACATGTTTAAGACTATGATCAAGAAGATGAATTGGCATGGGAAATTAAAGTTGTACAATATTCTGCATAGATCTTTCATCAAAACACATATGATTGGATGCACCACTATCAACTATCCAAACATCACTTGAATTCAGGGAATAAATATTAAGAGTGTGTTGTATCTTAGCAATCTGACCTGCAAAATTTACAAGATCAGTCACCATGTTCACATACTCTTTAGCAAGCCATTATCCTTTAAGAATTCTAGACATCTCCTTTCGCATTAAGGAATTCACCATGCTAGCAAGGTTATCACCAGTTTTGTTTACGAATGTTATATTAGATTGTTCTTGTTGCACCATATTAACCCTTTCTCCTCTCTTTTCTACTGTTTGCTTGTATTTTAATGCTTTGAACCAATCTGGATAACCATGGATTTTAAAGCATGCATGTCGTGTATGGCCAGCCACATTATAATGATCACAAAATCTATCGTTCTTGTTTACCTCTTTCCGTTTATAACTACCACCCTCAACATTAGAATTCTTGGCCAAAAGAGCACTAGCTTCAGGAACAGTACTGCCATAAACCATACTCACTTGTCGTTGTTTTTCAGCTCGTAGAACCATAGAATAGGCTTTATCTATGTTAGGAAAGGGCTTAAGATTCAAAATCTGACTCCTCACATTATCAAATGATGGATGAAGTCCCATCAGGAATTGTATTAGTCTAGCAGATTCCTCTCTTTCAGCCAGTAAACCAATGAAATCACAACTACAACCATGACAATTGCAACTAGGTAGAGGCATAACTCTATTTAATTCTTCCCAACATCGATTCATCTTGCTATAATAAGTAGTAACAGAATTAGTACCCTGTTCCAAAGATGAAACCTCTCTTTGTAATTAATACCGAAGAGGACCATTATTCTCACCAAGTATTTTCTCAATCGTATCCCATAACATCTTGGAACTAGTACAATCGATGAAGTTGTCAAACATCTCCTTAGTCATAGAATTCAAAAGCCACGCCTTAATCATGGAATCAACTTTCTTCCATTTCTTATAGAGAATAGGATTTGTAGGAGTAGGAAAACTTCCATTAATGAAATAAATCTTGTCTTTAGCTTCAAGACTAGTTTTAACAGCTATACTCCAAGTAAGATAATTGTTACCTGTGAGAGGAGAAGCAACCAGAAGCATTCTGGGATTATCATAACTCTACAAGTGCAATGGATCTCCATCAAGATCACGATTCATTGCTGCAAAAGGAGCTTTATGAACAACGTCACCATCTAGAGTAGCAATGGCTTCAAAGAAATTGAATTAGCAACCCAGTATGAGATCGATCATTATGGTCTCTAATACCATGTAACAAAGGAAAATCTAGAGGCGCAGACGAAGTGGAGTAATATGGAAAGAATTCTCTTATTTCATTAAACAGCTATACAGTAACATATATATCAGTAAACAAGTAACTGCTTAACTTACTAGTAACGAAATTATAGTTAATAACTAACTAACTAATGTTTACATAATTATATTGTAACAAGAGTTAGTCAACAAGTACTTTGCACGCACTCTTACCATCGTCAATAAGATAAGAGTCAACAAGGCAAAGGTAGATAATGTTGTATTCATTGAGAAAATATTGAGGTCGATGATGCCTAGGTTCAATTATCTGATGTGTTATATCAAGGAGTCAAAAGATATTGATGCTCTTACAGTTAAAGAGCTACAAAACAGACTTCTAGTACATAAGCAATGAATTCAACCTCATGTAGTAGAAGAGCAAGCTTTGAAGGTTGCTTTTTGTGAATCCTCAGGAGGTAAAGGACGAGGTCGTGGCAGAATGCGATGATGAGGAAGAGGTGGAGGCAGGCGCAATTTTGACAGATCTACTATTGAATGTTATCACTACCATAAACTTAGACACTTTCAGTATGAATGTCTAATGGAAGAATCAAATTAAACAAATTATGTTGAAGGTGAAGAGGAAGTGTTGCTGATGGCATATGTTGAGGATAAACAAGTCAACAACGAAGAATTGTGGTTTCTAGACTCTGGATGCGACAATCATATGTGTGGCAAGCATAAGTTTTTTATTGATCACGATGAAAGCTTCAGAACAAAGGTGACATTGGGAGACAATTCAAGAATAAATGTGATGGGAAAAGGGAGTGTTCGATTGCTAGTAAATGGTGCTGCATTTATCCTCACCAGTGTATTTTATATTCCCAGATTAGGAAACAACCTATTAAGCATTGGTCAACTGGCTGAGAAGGGGCTTGAAATTCTCATACAACGAGGAGCATGCAAATTTATCATCCTAAAAGAGGGTTAATTATGGAGATTGCAATGTCTTCTAATCGGATGTTCAAGCTATCTGTGTGATGGTAATCACAATTACTCCACCAATCTACACTCAGAAACATTAAACAATAGAAAAATATTGAAGAACAAACGGTGCGTGTGTGTAAGGTGTCTGAAAGTCAAAGTGAGAAAGAGGAAGAAGCTCTCGAATGTTCTTGTCTGTCAAAAACAAAATTGGACTGAGGATTAAGACATACTCACGTGAGAAACATATGAAAAAACTTAAGTCTGAAGCATTAGATTAAAGCACTGTCGTATTACACAAAATGCATAGTAGAAGGAGTACACATAAGTTGATCACGTGAGGAGCAACTACAACACACCTGAATAAGTCAAGTCTCACCCGAAAGCTTCTGCATGCAACTCATATGAAAAGAAGAGAATACAAGCATCAGCAATAACATACACAAATACTTCATTATTCACATCACATTGTATTCAATCATCTAAGAGTGTAAGAATTAAGAATAAAGCTTGAGAGTTGCTAGAGTACTAACCTGTGAGTACTAAGGAGAGTGTGAGACTCTTTGCAAGTGTTTAGAAGAATACTCATACTCTTGTAACCTTGCTCATTTTCTTCATACTAGTTGAAACCACATCAGTGGGAACCTTAGATGTAGATAGCATTGAAGCTATCGCACCATATAAAATCTTTGAGTTCTTTAATTTTCTACACTTCATAACATCTGCAAGATTTAACTTCTTTATCAGTCTTTAAGGTTCAAAGTAACAGTATAGCATAAATATCCTAACATAAGTGGTATTAGAGCAATCCGAAAACTTCTTGGGCCATTTCTTGGCTACTCAAAGGATCAGGATCATCAAGAATCTTCTGTAAGTAAAAGTCTTTTATTTCTTTAAACTAGATTCACAATTGTAGGAAAAGAAATGGATGTCTTCACTGGTAAGGAAAACTTCACCATCTGGAAACTCTAGATGCAAGCTCTTTTTGAATCCTATGAGTGTTATGGGGCTATCGAAGATCAGTATGATGTTAAGACTGATCCGATAAAGAGATTTCAGATGCAAAGACTTGTACATTGTAAGTTAATGCTTCACTTATCACCAACAGTGCTAAGAAAAGTGTAGAATTATAACACCGCACAAAAGCTATGTAGAAACTTGATGAAATTTATTCAAAGAGATGTCTTCCTAACAAGATGACTCTCCTCCATAATTTTGCTAACTACAAGATGAATACCTCTATCTCCTTAGATGATAACCTAGACTATTTTTTTAAGTTAGTACAAGATTTAAAAGATACAAATGAAAAGTTCTCTAAGGAACATCAAGCTATAGTAATTCTAAAGGCTTTACCTTCTGAATTCAATGCATTAAAAAAGTAACTGTAAGGAACATCAAGCTATAGTAATTCTAAAGGCTTTACCTTCTGAATTCAATGCATTAAAAAAGTAATTAATCATACTAATGGAGAATCCCTCACTATCAAGAGGGTATTATACTCACTAATGGAAGAAATAGTGGATGTTAATCTATTTAAGAAAGAAACAGAAGTAATGTTTGTAGAAAACAATTATGAAAAGAAATCAAATAAGAAAAATAGCAAGAAAGGAAATTTACAAAAGGGAGGTGGAAAGGATAAGCACACCAAGGAAGGTAAGGAACAGAAGAAAAAGGGAAAAAAGAAAGAAGTTCTTTTACTGTGATAAGGAGGGAATTTTGCAAGAGATTGTAGAAAGAAGAAAAGGGATAAAGCTACAGAAAGTGGAGATGTAGGAAATGTAGAGAAACCAGAAGATTCAAGTGGTGATAAAATTCTAGCTATCACTAAATAAAGTGAATACTTGAGTAGAGAATGGATCTCTAACTGAGGTTGTACCATGCATGTGACACCACATAGAAACTGGTTCACAACATTCGAACCAGTCATTGCCAAGGTCAAAATGGTAGATTCTGAGCAACAAAGGATAGAAGGGATTGGAAGTGTCTCCATCAACATATTTGATGGAAAGAGAAGGATCTTTACTAATGTCAGATTTGTGCCTAGAATAAGGAGAATTTTGATTTCTGAAAGCTTGTTTGATAAGCAAGGTTTTTAGATCATATCAAAAGATGGACTTAGAGAAATCCTAAAGGATGGTAGAGTCATTATTAGAGGAATTAAAAGGGGTGGGTTGTACTATGTTATAGACTCAACTAAAGTTAATCATGTTACTGGGAAAGGAAATCATGAATCAACCAAGTAATGGCATGCCAGGTTAGGTCATGCAAGGAACAAAAGTTTGTTCCACCTCTCTAAACAAAGATTAATTCCTGAAAAAAACCTACAGAAGTTAGACTTCTGTGAATCATGTGTGCTTGGAAAGCATCACAGATCCAGTTTTCGAAAGGGAGCACAGAGGGCCACATAGATTATGGAATGTGCTCATAATGATCTCTGGGGGCCAGCTCAAGTACCTACTGTAGGAGAGAATCTATGTTTTATCATAGATGACAAATCAAGGAAATGTTGGGTATATCTAATGAAGAGAAAAGATGAAGCACTAGAAAATTTCATAAAATAGCATACACTTATGGAAAATCAGACTGGGAAGAGGCTTAGATGCCTAAGGACTGACAATGGATTGGAGTACCGCAATATGGAGTTTAAAAAATATTGCATCAAGAAAGGCATCTTAAGGCATAATACAATAAGAGCTACACCTCAGCAGAAAGGTGTAGCTGAGAGACTCAATAGGACTCTCCTAGAAAAGACCAAGTGCATGCTACTCTCTTCGGGTTGCTCACATTCTTTATAGGGAGAAGCCATTAGGACTGTAGCTTATTTAGTTAATAGGCTCCCACCTTTGCTAATGATTACAAGATTCCACAAGAAGTTTGGAAATGTAAGAAACCTAACCTTACTCAACTTAGAACTTTCAGATGTGCAACTTATGCACATCAGAAGGAAGGAACGTTAGAGCCTAGAGCAATTAAAGGAGTTTTCCTAGGATATCCAGAATGAGTAAAAGGTTATAAGATCTTACTACTAAAAAAGGGAGGCTATAAAACTATTATAAGCAGAGATGTCATTTTTAAGGAAGATGAATTCCCTCTACTGAATAGGAATTGCACAAATTCAGACCTCTAAAAGGAAATTCATAAGCAATTTGGATCACTGAACCAATTTCTTTCTATGTGCCACCAGAAATTGAAGAAGGTGGCATTACATAACTTCTAGGTGTGAGGCCTATACAAGGCACTACACATCATGAACAAAGGATAGAAGAGACAGAAGGGGTGGGTGAAGAAGAAACCCCACAGACAACTACAGTCTACAGATGATCCATAAGGAAATCTACAAGACTATTAACTCATAAGGGATAGGCAACCAAGACAGAGAATCCCTAATAGGAGGTACACTGACTTAAACTTAGATGAATTTGCATGTTTTATGGTTGAAACTATAGAATATAAGGCTTCTGAAACCTATGAAGAAGCCATGAGAAGTAAGGATGAAAAATAGTGGAAGATAGCTTATGAGAAGGAATACTCTTCTTTAATGAAGAACATGACTTGGACTTTAGTCCCTAGACCTCCCAAAGTTAAGCTAATTGAGAACAAATGGTTGTTCAAGTTGAAAGAAGGAGTGACAGAAGTAGAACCTAAGATTTACAAGGCTAGGCTTGTAGCTAAGGGGTTTAGACAGAAGGAAGGAATTTACTACAAGGAGATATTCTCCTCAATAGTCAATTCAAAACTATTAGGCTTATTCTAGTTCTAGCTACACTATATGACTAGAAAATACATCAAATAGATGTCAGGACAACCTTCCAATATGGAAAGCTTGAGAAGACAATCTACATTAAGAAATCAATTGGATTTGAGGACAAGAATAAGCTAAATCACGAATGTCTATTGCAGAAATCCCTATATGGGCTTAAACAAGCACCTAGGCAATGAAATAAAAAGTTCTATGAGGTTGTTGCTAATATGAACTTCATTAGAAGTTCATATGACTACCGTTTATACTTTAAGGTTCTAGGAATGAATAAAGCAATATTTATGTTGGTCTATGTAAATTACCTAATAATAATAGGAAAAGGCTTGAATAGCATTCAAGAGGTAAAGTCTAAACTATGCATTCATTTTGAGATGAAAGACTTAGGAGAAGCTCAGAAGTTTCTAAGAATGCAAATAATCAGAAAGAGGAGGGAAGGAAAACTCTGGCTAGCTCCAAAGAATTACATCAGAAAGGTTTTATCTCAATTCAACATGGAACAAGCTAAAGGTGTAAAGAAAGTAACATAGCTATCAGGCATACTAAAAGAAATCAACATTGATGTCATAAAACTAGTCATTCATACAGACGATCAGAGTGCTTTGTACCTGAGTAGAGATCCTATGCTCCATGAGAGATCTAAACATATAGATGTGCGACTCCACTTTGTTAGAGATTAAATCGCAAAGGGGGTCTTCAACCTAGAAAAAATTACAAGAGAAAGAAATCCATCAGACTTCAGAACTAAGGTACTCACACATAAGAAGTTCACTTTCTGTAGGAATTCCTTACAAATAAGTGAAGCCCCATGACACTGAAGGCCATTCCATCCGATCTCACAAGTTTCGCGAAAACTAGGGATTCGGATTTCAAAATCACTCTCATATTTACGCTCATTGTTGGAGTAGGAGGGAGTAATGTGATGGTAATCCCAATTACTCCACCAATATACACTCAGAAACATCACACAACAGAAAAAAAAAAAAAAAGAACAAAAGGTTTGTGTGTGTAGGGTGTCTTAAAGTCAAAGTAAGAAAGAGGAAGAAGCTCTTAAATGTTCATGTCTGTCAAAAACAAAATGGAACTGAGGATTAAGATGTACCCACTTGAGAAACACATTACAAAACTCAAGTCTGAAGCATTAGATCAAAGCACTATTATATTACATATAACTAAAGCAAATCAAAACATAGCTACAATATATAAAACGCATAGTAGAAAGAGTACACGTAAGTTGATCACGTTAGGAGCAGCTACAACACACCCGAATCAGTCAAGTCTCACCCGAAATCCTTTGCATGCAACTCTTATAAAGAGAAGAGAACACTAGCATCAGTGATAACATACAAAGATACTTCATTATTCACATCACATTGTATTCAATCATCTGAGAGTGTAAGAATTAAGAGTAAGGCTTGAGAGTTGCTAGAGTACTAACCTATGAGTACTAAGAAGAGTGTGAGACTCTTTGCAAGTATTTAGAAGAACACTCATACTGTTGTAACCTTGCTCATTTTCTTCATACTAGTTGAAACCACATCAGTGGGAACCTCAGATGTAGATAGCATTGAAGCTATCGAAGCAAGTAAAATGTTTGAGTTCTTTAATTTTCTGCACTTCATAGCATCTAAAAGATTTAACTTCTTTATCAGTCTTTAAGGTTTAAAGCAACAGTATCGCATAAATATCCTAACAATCTGCAATTACACAATTGAAGCAAGAAACTTGTCTCAACACTTTCATCGAAGATCCAACTCTACTTTGGCACTACAGAAATGGTCATTTAAGCTTTAATGGACTAAACACACTTCAACAAAAAAGAAAGGAGATTGCCTTATCTTGATACTTCATCAAACGTATGTACAAATTGCTTTATCGAAAAGCAACAGAGAAATCCATTTCCACAGGCAGCCACAACGAGAGCCTCTCAAATTCTTGAATTAGTGCATGCTAATATTTGCGGACCAATTAGCCGTATATCCAAAAGCAATAAAAGGTACCTAATTAGCTTTATTGATGACTTTAATCATAAAAGATGGGTTTATTTTTTAGTTCTAAAGTTAGAAGCTCTTATTATCTTCAAAAAGTACAAGAATCAAGTTGAGAAAGAGATTGGTTTATCTATAAAGGATCTTCATACAAATCGTGGGGGTGAGTTCACATCACTAGAATTCACTTATTTTTTGCAATGAGAATGGTATTCGGAGGTAACTAACAACTCCTTACACCCCTCAACAAAATAGTGTAGCATAGCGAAAGAATCGAACGATTATGAATATGGTTTGGAGTATGCTTGCAGGATAAAAAAATGCCAAAAACCTTCTGACCTGATGCTGTTAATTGAGCAGTTCATGTTCTCAACAAGAGTCCAACATTTGCACTAAAGAACAAAACTCCAGAAGAAGCTTGGAGCGAACTCAAACCATCGGAGAGATATTTAAGAATATTTGGATGCATATCTCACGTTCATGTTCCTGATTGTAAGAGAACAAAGCTTGCTGATAAGAGTGTTAAATGTGTTTTTCTTGGCGTTAGTGAGGAGTAGAAGGCATATAGGTTATATAATCCAATTTCTCAAAGGTTTATATTAAGCAAAGATGTGGTGTTTGATGAAGATACCAGTTGGGATTAGAATAGAGATCAAGAGGATGGTATCAGAGATGATTTGAATTGGGATAATGATGGCAAAGAAACAGATGCAGCAGCTGTAGCTGCAGTTGTAGCGAATGAAGACAAGGCTGAAACTAATGAGAATAATATTAAGAAGCAAAAAGTCAATGGCTTAAATGGTGAGAATTCTTCTAGCTCGAGTGAAGAGCCATAAGAACACAGAATTAGAAGGCAGCTAGCTTGGACGAGAGATTATATAACTGGGAAAGAACTAGGGAACAATAGCAACTTGACATGATATCAATTTTTTAATGATTATGAGGTCAGAATGCAATAGGCTCATGATTGGGATCTTAATAGTGTTGTAGGCAATTCAACTATGACTTCAGTTTCAAGTTCGACCTTTTCTTCTAACCCATTATTGACATACTCTCTTTCAAATTTTTTGAAAAAGAAAAGGGCTAGGATTTCTTACAATACGATGGAGTTAGATAAATATTTTTCCATAGATTGTATTTCTAAAATTGAAGTTGAGTTGTTTGATATATTATCATGGTGGAAGATGTCTGGGCATAATTATTTGATTTTACAAGCCATTGCACGAGACTTGTTAGCTATTCCATCATCAACTGTTGCTTCAGAGTCTGCATTTAGTACTAGTGGTCGAGTCATTACTCCTCATCGTGGTCGACTTCATTATCACATTATGGAAGCCCTTATATATGCTCAAAGTTGGTTAAATAATGAAGATATTGATGGTAAATTCTTTTTTTATATATTTATTTTATCTATTTTTATATTATCTTACCTAATATTGTGTTTTTTATTTTCCTACAGCCACAAATATTAATGTGGAGGAGACTAGTGAAATTAATCGACCAATTGAAGGTTATTTTCAAATATATGAAGATAAAGATATTTTTAAATTTCTTTTTATTTAATATTACATTACTAAATATTTTTAATATTATATTACTAAATATAATGTTTATACATATAGGTGATTGGATCCAAATTGTTGGCAATTTTACCAAAAAATGCAATTGGTCAATTAGATGATGCTCTCTCAGTCTCCACTGACTAGTCTATCCAACATGATATTATCTTAATTTTGTAAATTGTATCGTTTCCTGTAAAATTATTTAGAAAATTTTCTATAGTTAATAAATTTGGTTTTATCAATTATGTCTTATAATAATTAATAAATTATTTAAGTAAATTTAAAATTAGTAATTAATTAAATTGAAATTCTTAACTATAACTATTAACTTAATGACTTTTCATACAAATTTCTAATCAATTGAATTAAAATTCCTAATTAATCATACCAATAAATACATCTCATGATTTTAATTTTAAAATGTATTTTCTCATTAATAATATCCAAATGTATGTAGCACCCTTCAATCTAAACCTGACTTAATGATGTTTAACATAAATTGTGTTAATATTTAGCTCGTTGTACCTAAAATATTACTTAAAACATTAAGAAGTTAGTGATGTTGCGCTTTCATTTAATGATAAGAAGTTAGTAATGTTATGCTTTCATTTAATGATAAGAAGTTAGTAATGTTATGCTTTCATTTAATGATAAGAAGTTAGTAATGTTACGTTTTTATTTAATGACTTATAGTTTTATTCAAATGAAATATTAAGTGGTTTAAATAAAAAGATATAAATATTTTGCAATTTAATATTTGATAAAATTAATAACTTTATTATATCATAATTATATGTTGTTATAATTTCAAATTGTGACATATATAAATATTAAAAAGAAAAAGGAGAAAATTTTATAAATTTTATGAAATATGGTATGCTTATAACACCCTAAAGACGATAATGATTTAAAGTAAAACTTATATCAAAGTTTCGAGTAAGGAATTGCTCTTAACAAACTTTTAATTAAAGTGACTTAGTAATGAATTTCTAAAATTAAAATTTAGAAAGGAGAAAAATTATGAATATAAATTTAGATTAATTAGAATATAATGATTTTAGAAAAAAATAAAAGAACTATTTTCAAAAGTAATAAAAATAATAATTTATAAAACATATCAAAAGTATTTATAAAATGTTTTCTAGTTTTAATAAAATAATAGTTATTTTCATTATAATATACCATACGTATTTGTTTTTATAACTCAATTACTTATATATTCTTTTGGAATTGATAAATTAGGATTAATAAAGTGATTAATTCGTTTTAAGATTAATATAAATACATATATGCATAATGTATATATTGTGTAAATATGAAAAATAAAATAAAAAGGTTTAAATGCATTAAGATTAATCATGATATTAATTAATTTCTTTTAATATGTGAAATAAAAACATAAAATTTTACAATGATTATTTAATAATAGATATAATGTGAAAAGACAATAATATTTATACAAGTATATAAATAAAAAATCAACAATGACTAAAAGTACAACAATTACATCAATTAAGATCTTCGTTCATAATTTATAGAAACATTAAAAGTTTGAAAATATTATATTATAAACTTAATAAATATTTTTAAAAAATATATTAAAAATAATTTATTAAACACGTAAAAATAATATATGAAATAATTTTTTTGTACTTAGATAATAACTTGTTTACATTTAAATTGTAATTAATTGTTATAATAAAATTGTAAAATTAAAATTAAATTCTCTTGTTTGTAGGGAATAAATATGAAAACATTATTATGGCTACATATTTTTAATAAATATATATTGGTTCATATTTTATATCTTTTATTTTATATAAATATTGTTGTATAATTTATAGGTAATTTCACCTTATAATTTACTATAAATAGTTATGCTATAATTTATAATTTATGAAATTTAAAAAACACAACTTTTTCAAATTCTCTTAAAATAAATATATAAAAAATATATCAAACGACTGGCTCGACTGAGATTCGACTGCCCGTCTGAGCTACGAACCTGCCCACGGGCCGCTTTTAGCCCGCTTCGGCTGGGCCACGGGTCGGATCATTCCTACCAAGAGAATATTGTTGCTTCCTTCATGTTACAGTGCGTTGAACGGAGTAATTAAGTAATAAATTGTAATAGAACCGACCTAATTGTTTGACATAAGTAATCTGGGTGCTAATTATTCCTTTAAGACGGGACTGCGTATATAAATATAAACTTCGAACCGCAAACTATAATCGACCATTTGACTATATATATATATATATATTTTAGACAAAACTCTTCAGTTTCAAACAAAAATAATAATAAAAGATGCCCTCGAGGTCCATACTTTGGAAGTTCCTTGAAGAGTATATCACCATATCTTCAAGTTACTTCTCCGTTTTATGCTTGTGTCTCCCAACCTCAAAAAAGAATAAAAGGGTCTTAAAGAATTCGGGAACTAAATATTTAGTATTTGCATATTTTTGTTTGATGTACTTATCGATGTGCATAATATTCGTAATATTAAAAGCCAAACGTTTTTACAGTTTCTCAAATGGAGGTTCTTTCATGTGACAGTCGTGTTAGATATAAACAGAGCCAGGCTGTTTTCTGTAGTCAAAGAAGTACTTCCGCGGATATGGTGCATAAGCAAGCCGCCATCCATTTCCATCATCTTTCGTAGTCCCAAATACTATATTGAATTCCGGGGCGGCCTTTATTGACTTGACTGAGATAATAACATTTTTTAATGTCAGCCCTCCACCACCACTTCCTCTTTTATTTAAGTAGTGAAGTTCAGTCCCTGAACTCCAACAACTATCTGTACTCTGTGCACCAAATTGTTCTATTTCCACTATGGAACGTATCAAGCACTCCCACGTAGATGTACGAGGACTAAAACTACATGTAGCAGAGATTGGAGCTGGTAATCTATGCCCTTAATTATTACCATTAGTTG
>JAOSBK010000009.1:11865552-11885782 GCA_027568895.1 Erythroxylum shatona | reverse complement strand
AGTCAAATCCATCATAGTCAACTCCCTTCTCTCTTCAGTATGTGGCATCAACCTCTCTTCGTGCTGTTCCATCTCTATAAATTGCTCTTCTGTAGTCCTTTCTGTTGTATTACAACTCCAAGCCAATCTAGTTTCCTTACGCAACCTGCGAGCAGTTTTTTCAATCTCAGTATCTAGTAGCAAATTCTTGGGCTTTTGACCACGAGTAAGCATAAACAAAATGAAATAAATAAAAAGAAAATAATAACAGAGCTAAGAATGGAAAATAAAACACACCAAGGTAAAGAAGTCAAGCAAACAATTAAAATACTAAAATAAAATAAAAATGAAGTGAGATTTAAATCTGAGATAATTAACACTGTCTAACCTAATGACTCACAATAAAAAGAATTTATCCCCGGTAATGACGTAAAAAACTTGTTGCGATCTAAAAAATAATTAAATTCTATCTATACCAATTAGAGGCAAGTGCACCCCATCGCCAAGTAATATAAAACGGTAAGAACCGTATATCGTACCCAAGGGAAATCCAACATGTAAGATAATTAAATTAAATGATAAAAAATTACTCAGATGAACAAGAATTGATTGATTTTAAAATAAAAATAAATTAAAGTAAGTAAATCAAGGAAATGTGAAAAATGCAAGGTATGAATTAAAACGACTAGATTTAATCAAATGACAGAAATTCGTTAAGGTAATAGATTTCAATTAAATTAGACACTAAAATAAAATTATAACGATGGATTGATTTAGGAAATACTTCACTTAAGCAAGTTGAACTCAATGCTCATGGGTGTTCCATTCTCTTCTAAATCCGAGTGACCCACTTGGTTCATAAATAATTTGGAATAAAAGGTTTTAAATAAAAGAAGCCTAAAATTAAGTTCGTTAATCCTATGTATCCTAACACAAGATCCTAAGTTTGGTCTACCCTTTAGTCTCAAGTATGTCACTTTATTAATTTTTCGACAAATTAAATCCCATCGGTTGTGACATTAAATCATCTAAGGTCTTAATTTAGGTGATCGAGCTAAATTAGGACTAAATATGCATTCAATCAATCAAAAGTTAATACCACAAAAATTGTCCTAATCCAACATCAATCAAAACCTTAACTGAAAAGAAAAACTTGCTCACACATATTCATCAATGTAACATAAATTATGGTCATAATATATGTTTGCATTGATTAAATCCACACAATTAAAATAAATAAGGAATTAAAAATTAAAAATCAAAAACAAAACACTTGATATATAAACTTTGAGAGAGATGATTGTTGTTATCCAAAAAATTCTCTAATGTCGACGTCTTTTACCAATGCTGTTGATTCCACCTTTTGTTCATGCAAAACCATGACAATGGGATATAAAAAAAGTCTCATCCACTAAAGCCCTCTTTGCTCCTGTAGTAATCTCCCTCTTTCCTATTCCATTGATGTGACAAATAAGTTGGTGGTCCACCCATTTAAATTCGTTACAACACTACAACTCTTCTCATGCTTTTGTCTTCTATTCACATGCATGTTGTAGCCATCTTTCTCCTCTTTTATTACTATTCATTGACATGACAAATAAGGTTTGTGTCCACCTTATTCATGCATGTCCCTTCTCCTTTGTTAGCTCCTTCTCTTCGTTTTATTGCTACCAGCTGCCGCCAATGTCTTCCTCTCCACCAATTGTCTTCTTCTTCAATGTGGCTACTCCACCTCCTACTTTCTCTTTGTTTCGTTACTTATTCTCCACCAGCTGTTAAAATTGTTTCTCTTCACCAACATCTACGTGTCCTGCTCTCCACCAGCAGCTCATGTTTTTTAACTCTCTAGCTGCTACGTGTTTTTAACTCCTCCAGCTGCTTGTTTTCCAGCCAAAATATTCTTTTCCTCTTGCCACAACTCCACGCTTTCTTTTCAGCTTTCTTCGTGTAATTCACACACTCTTCTTGCAGACTACACTTTCACACTTACACCTCACTATAGCCAGCTCTTCCTTGCTTTACGCTTTCAGCCCATGCAAGCACACCTAGCCTGTCTTCACCAGCTAATGTTTTTTTTTAATGGCACAAGCTGCCAAGCTTTTTTCTTCTAGCCACCAACTTTCACTTGTCTTAAGGCCACCAGCTGCTTGCTTGATTCACGCCTATAATCAATGTTTAATCAGCTCTTTTTCTTCACTTTCTGCGTCAGCCTCTTTAACGTAATATTCCTTTGTCTCCTCTCCATTCAATGTCTATGCCACCAGCTGTTTGCTTTTTGGATGTTTCTATGTATTCAAAATCCTTTAATGCTCTCTTGGTTCTTCTCTTTTCACGCCTCACTTCACGCATAATCTCCTTTTTTTTTAACTTTTTCTACCGTAGCCATCTTTTTTTGTCTCCATTCAGCTGCTATTCAATTCTTTTTAATTAAACCTCACAAGTCACTCACCACTCACTTATATGTAGCTATCACACACATCTTTATTTTTCTAGCCCCTCTTTATGTCACACACTACACTCACATTGCTTCAACCCACCTTTTACTACAGCCCACATTTAAATGAATGTCCATGTCTTGCATGGGCGTGACAACATACATGAAAGATTCCAAATTTAGTGTGTGCCTAAAATTAAAATAAATAACTCTTAATTAGTGCAATTTAAATATTAAATGGACAAGAGTTTAGCAAACTATGTATCAAAAATTAATACAAAATGCTCATTAACAAACATATGCCTGCATTGAGTTCAACAAGACAAATTTACTAGACAAAGAATCAGCAACAACATTTGTGGTCCCATTTTATACTTTATGACAAAGTCAAAGGATTGAAGATATTCTATCCAAGTAGCATGTTTATGGTTCATATTGGATTGACTTTAGACATATTTTAGAGCGTCATGATTACTGAAAAGAATGAAAGGATTGGCCATTAAATAAGATCAAAAATGTCTAACAGCCCTAATAATGCAATAAAACTCTTTGTTATATGTTGAATAGTTTTCCTAGCTTCATTGAGTTTTTCACTAAAGAATGCTATTGATCTATCCTATTGGATTAGAATAGCCCCTATTCATATCCCACTTATGTCACACTCAAGTTCAAATGGTGCACTAAAATTTGCTAAAGCTAAAACAGGTGCTTTTGTCATTAGATTTTTCAAGGTGGTAAAAGAAATTGTAGCTTGATTAGTCCACTTAAATTCACCTTTCTTCAGATATTAAGTTATAGGAGCAGTGATTGAACTAAAATTCCTAATGAAATGAGTAGAAACCATGGAAACTTCTAACTTGAAAAAGGCTAATTGAGACTGTCCATTCAAGAATTACTTAGACCTTTAAGGGATCTATACTAAATCCTTCATGGCTAATGACAAATCCTAGGAATGTTAGAGATTGATAAAAAAAATGGCATTTTTAACATTAGCATACAAAGACTCATGACCTAAAACCTTAAAAACCATTCTCAAATGTATGACATGTTCTTCTAAAGATTTGGAAAAAATCAGAGTTTCATTAAAATAAACTTCAACAAATTTATGAAGGAAAGGTTTAAGTGCTTCATTCATCAACCTTATGAAAGTTGATGGTGAATTTGAAAGTCCCATTGGCATGACTAACCACTGATACAATCTCTCACTTATTTTGAAATCTGTTTTCCACTCATCTCCTTCTCTCAATCGAATTTGATGAAATTCATTGGCAAGATCAAATCTAGTAAAGATGGTTCCTCCATAAAGAAAATCAAGCATGTAATCAAGTCTAGGAATTGGATGCCTATACTTTACTGTAATTTTATTCATTGCTCTTGAATTAGTCACCATTCTCCACTTCCCATATTTCTTTGGAACCATAAAAGCGGGCACAACAAATGGACTAGTTGATGGTTGAATGAAATTCCTCTCCAATAGCTCCTCTACAATCTTTTCCAACAACTCTCCTTCTTTAGGACTCATTTTATAGGATTGTTTGTGTGAAATAATAACACTTGGTACAAAGTTGATTTCTTGTTGAATGCTTCTCGTAAGAGGCAGTTCCTTTGGAAGCTCTTTTGGAAAAACTCTAGGAAACTCTTCAATCAAACTTTGCACGACATCAAGAATTATTGGCTTTGGGTTCACTTCATCTTTAACCTCTAAAGGCACAAATGATGGAAATTCATCCATAATAAACTTCTTTTCTTCTATGCTCATTAAGGAAACTTCATGATCTACCTTTCCTTTTATCTCCAGTTTAATTGGTGTAAGAAAAATTTTTCTACCTTCATACTTTAAGGAATATGGATTGGCTCTTCTTTGATGGCTAATATCCCTATCATACTACCATGACCTTCCTAATAGCAAATGACAAGCTGACATTGGAATAACATGTCACCACACTTCATCTTCATACATTCCAATGGTAAAACTCACAAGACATCTTTTTGAAACTTCGATCTTATGCTTCTTGTCAAGCCAAGTGAGCTTGTAAGGGCTTAGAATGGGCTCGGTTTTCAATTTAAGCTTATCCACCATTGTAGTTAAAACCACATTCTCATAAGCACCACTATTAATCACAACATTGTACTTCTTTCCCGATGTAACACATTTTGTATGGAAAAGAGATTTTCTCTTCCAATCTTCACCTTCATTTCCACTTTTATGAAGTCTAAGCAAGACTAACATTTTATCATCTACTTCTTCAGCACTAGCAATAATTGTTTCATCACTTCCAAGTTCATCTTCATTCACTTCATCGCTAAAATGGACAGATTATTCAAGTTTACTATCAATTTCCTCCATTTCTTTTAAAATCGTAACTTTCCTATTTGGACACTTTGATTGAAAATGTCAATGTAAAATATCTAAGCTTAGTTTTAGGACTTTGTGAATTGTTGGGAATGTATAGAACTTTTGGAGTGTAAGGTTAAGGTGAATTACTTTACTCTGGAGGTGGAATTGATGTTCTTTGTAGTGAGTTTTGAGGTGGTTGAAATTTCATCTTAAAGTTGGATTGAAAAGGGCTGGCTTTTTAGATAAAAGTTAGGCTACATTTGGCTAATGGTTTCCTGGCTTTTTGGTGTTTAAGGCCAGTCTCACATCTAAGAGAAAGCTTCATCAATTCAATAAAAGTGTCAAAAGGATAAAGAATTACCATATCTTAAAATTCAATGTCAAGACCTATGATAAACCTTGTGATGATCACACTTCTTCAGTTTCCTCCAAGCCACACTTTAAAATATACTGCTCAAATTCCATAATGTACTCCTCTACAAACCTGCCCTTTTGAGTCAAGCTAAACATTTTTCTAACATTTTCTACCTATATTGTGTTGGCAAAAAAGTTTCTTCTACTTCAATCTTCATTCGGTTCCAATTATCAATTTAAGGCTTCCCTTCTCTAACCCTCCTATTATGCAAATTATCCCACCATAGGGTAGCATACCCTTTGAACTTCAAAGCCACAATTTTCACTTTCTTATCCTTAACTACATCTTTCAAATCAAAAGTTCATTCAACCATATACAACCACTCTTGAAAAACATCGGCATCAATTTTATCAACAAATTCAGGCACATCAATCTTAAAATTAAACATATCATCTCTATCATTATAAGGTTGAACAACATTTCTAACAGCAGTCATACGACAAATACAATGAAGGCCTCTCCCTCTCCCTCTTGTACCAACTCCTCCTAAATGCAAAACATCATGACCAAAAGAGTTAAATTGAGTTACTTCATCATTGAATTCATCTTCCATGGATTGGTTGGTTTGGGGATTATTTCCAAGGGCTTTATAGCTACCTATAGTAGTAAAAGAAGTATCTCTAACCTACATAGCCTCAAACTCTATTGTGTTGCTTTAAAATTCTCCATTTGAAGGCTTATTTGATTGATTTGTGCAAACAGTTTCTCCAAATTGTTTTGTACCAATCCTGACATGGCTAGGAGAACAACCTGGTCTCTGATACCAAAAGGATGGAGAACTGAAGCTAAACATCAATGGAACTAGTCTTATGGTCGTGGGAGATAGTGGACAATTTTGAGTTTTATTAGGGTGAATTGAGAACTAGGTGTTTGAAAGTCGTTTTCTGGGTTATGGGTTGGGAATTTAGCTTTTATGAAACTTTTTGTGAACTAAAAATTCTTCTCAAGGTTCAGCTCAATCAGCTGAATGGTTGAAAAGTTATGGAAAGTTTTATGGGAATATGTTTGACTTGGGCGATGGAAAGAAGATGATTGAGAAAGCTGACATTTTTGGTCAGGATAAAATTTCAAGGTAAAATGGTTAATAGGTGAATTCTAGGTATAGATATGTAGAACAAACTTGTTTTTGAAAGTTTTTTGGTTTAAAGAATAGGTGAAAAGATAAATGGGATTTCGTGACTAGAAATCCAACTGGACGATATATAAGAATGATTGACAAAATGGGTATTTTTGATCAGGATGGGATGCCAATTTGGTAAAGTTAATAATTGGAGATTTGTAAGTCAGGATGTGAAGAACAAACTTGGTTTCAAAAGTTTTTCAATTATATGAACAGATGAAATAATAAACTAGTTATCGTGACTGTAACTCCGATGGAATCTGGAAATTGCATAACACGAGAACAAATTGAATGTTTTTGTCAAACAAAGAAACCCAATGATTATTTTCAAAAAAACAATCAATCAAACCCTACAGAATTTCATATGCTAAATGGAAAAAAATATCACAAAAAAATTCATTCATTTTTCTGGTTATCTTCTAAATGGAAACAAACTAGCTTAAATAAGGAAAATGCTGAGCATAAGGAAGTCACATGTTGACTTCTCTTATTCCTTATAGCCGAATTTAAAACACTAAGTAATAGCTAATTAAGTCTTTGAAACCATATAATTAAAGTAACAAACTCATAATTAAATTGAAAATAGGAAAATAGGAAAATAGAAAAGTAAATAGCTGAAAATAAGTAGTAAGGTTTACAAAACCGGACTAAAATATGTAAATTTAAACCAAATCAGTAATTCCCAACCAAAGATAAAATGAGATCACTTTGGTCAGCCTTCTAATCCTTCTTTGGTGGCATTTTGGACTTCTAATTATGTATCAAAGTGCTCCGCACGAATCCAAGCCTTACAGTCACCAAATGGCTTCAATAAGGCCTAAAATGTAAGAAAACAAGTTAGCCCAATTTCTTCTTTAATTGCTTGATCAATGCTAGCATCTTTTTCTTCACCAAGGCCTATATCTTCAATGTCTTGGATGATCCTTCATCACCACATGTCACAAGTCTAAAGTGCCATTCGTCACAAACTTAAAGGGCCACTTGTCACAATTATACTGAAGCCACTTATCATCCATTTAATTGAGTCATTTGTCACTTATTCCCAAAGCCAGATGTGGCCATTTCATAGGCCTAAATTCCCATAGATAAATTTTTCTTGCTCTTTAACATTTTTCTTAAACTATATGTGTATATCGCCTCATCAATTACTCAATTGTAATAATAAATTCCCAATTCACTAATTATAATCCATCAAAACAAAATTCAAGACAAAATCAACACCTAATTACATTATGATAAGTAAAAACCTTTCATACCTCGGAACATGTCAATTGAGTGCAAATACTATCTTGCAATGTTTTCTAAATCATGATTCATATGTGTATACGAATATTACACATGTGAATGAAATGCACCTCGTAAATTCTTAAATGTTAATCTCTTAAGAATTTTAGGAGGCAGGTACACATAAGATGAGAGGACTCATGATCCCTTATGCTTCAGCTATAGGATCAATAATGTATGCTATGTTATATACAAGACCCTGGTGAGGGTCCTTGGGTAGTTGTCAAAAATATCCTTAAGTACTTGAGAAGAACTAGGGACGTATTATTGGTATATAGAGAAGGAGATTTCTTGTGAGCGAGTATATGGATGCCAGTTTCTAATCTAGTAGGGGTGACTCTAGATTCTAGTTGGGGTATATCTTTACATTGAGTGGTAGAGCAGTCAATTGGAAAAGTTCTGAACAAGAGACAATTGCAAATTCAACAACCAAAGCATAGTGCATTGCTGCTTCAAAAGTAGCAAAGGAAGCAGTTTGAATCAAGAAGTTCATTATGGAACATGAAGTGGTTCCTATCATTGTTTACCTAGTATAGTTGTATTGTGATAACAATGGTGCCATAGTGCAAGAAAAGGAACTAAGCTCTCATCAAAAATCTAAACATGTACTCAAGCGATACCATTTGATTAGAGAAATCATTGCTAGAAATAATGTCAAGATGAAGAGAGTGTCCACCGATCAAAATATTGTTGATCCTTTGACTAAGCCGATTCCCAAAAAAGAGATATGATTCTCAAGTATTTGCCTATGGTATTAGATACAAAGGTGATTGGTTCTAGTGCATATGGGAGATTGTTAGATAAGTTTTCTAAAGGCAATCAACTTTAGCACTTATTGTACAAATGTTTATGATGAATAAAAAGGCATTTTTGTTAATTTGATGTTCATGTTCTTTATGAATTGATAATGTTCTTAAATCGTATTCATGAAGTCCTTTATACATTACATAGCATGAAGGAAATCATGATGAGATCATGATAATGAGATTTATATCATGTGTAGTTATGTTAGAGTCTAAATTGTCCCTAGTTATGAGATTAATGAGATGGAAATTTGTAAAAAATAGCACATGTTATACTCCTTAATTAGATCAAGTAGCGAATCTTATAAATTGTAAGCATGAGTTGTTTAGAGTTAACATTTGAATGCTTGCTAAAAGTAATAAGTACATTGGATAACTTGGCATGAGACAATCATAAGGATAATCTATTTTAGTTTCATTGATAGTCACATCATAGAAATGGTGTAAATATCCTTAGATTTAAGGTGCTTAAAGGTATCTTAGATACTGATCCTATACTTTGACTCTGTTCTTTATTGCCTCTTAGAGGTTGCTCATAGGGTGGTGATTAGGTACAGCTTGAGATATTTGAAGGTAATTGAGTAACCAATAAAGGATTCACCACTCCTAATAGGAGGAGATGATACCTATGGCCTCTTATTAGGGTTATTACTTAGAAATCTTTGGATATAGTGGAAATTCCATGAACATTGTCTTTAGTGACATATCCAATAAAGTAATGAACCTCAGGGACAAGAACTAAGATCATTTGGGATAAATATGATGTAGTTAGTCTAGTGGGAGCTGACACTTTAACCATATTCTTAACCAAGTGGTGTATAGAAGGGTGAAAGGAAGAATTGAGTAGGAACATTATCTATGGAAGGGTTAGTAGTCAAACCACTGACTTTGTATTCAATTAGGGGTCATGATGTGTTGCTAAATACCGCTCATAACTTTCTTGAATTAAGTGTTAATTGGAGTGGCCAACATAATCGGGAACTTAATAGGTCACACGCATTACAAATGTGAAAAATGGTTTTCAATGGGGATCTAAGATATGAAATGTAACATCCTATCCACACATTAAGGGTTAGAATTTAGAGTTCAATAATGGAGAAAATAGCAATGTGAGAGTTAGAACAAAATTTTCATTTCATGCTCAGCATAATGTCAGCATACATGCATGCGAATTTGAATTTTTGCACACATGAAAATAATTGTGCATACACTTATTGACATTCTGGGTATATTGAATAGTAATAGGATATGTTGAGAATTGTGATTATAGTGAATGATTTAAATGAAATGGAGTAAAAGGACTAGAAATAAAAATTGAAGTGTTGGATTTTAGTGAATAGAAGTCACCTATGAAGTTACTGGAAATGAATAGTTAAGGGAGTTAAATTTGATCTGAAACTTCCATGATTAATCTAGATGGATTTTGACAAAATTGTCTTCATGGAAGTTGTAGAGCATTCTTTTAGCTTTCTATTGATATAAAGTTTGCAATTTGTGGAGTTCGGGATCAAAAGTTATGGAGTTTAGAAGTTAAGTTTTGGTGAAGAAGAACCGCATTGTCGTGACTTTTGAATGAATATTGGAAGTGCACCGTCATGATTACTTTGGAAGTTTACAAAAATTAGGGTCGTAGGGTTAAAATTGAAAGTCTCTATTCAGTGATTTTTAAGTGAATGTCGCGATCGTGCATATGCACGATGGTGACTTTGGAGGTTCAAGGACGAAAATCACTAAGGTTGATAACTGGTGAATATCCTATGAGTTTTTTTTAATTGATTTTTGGTTTGTATACCCGAGCGGAGTTGTAAAATTTTTATGGATGGATATATATGTAGATAATATGTTCTGGGTTGAATATATGGAAGTTTACGTAAGTTGACGAAGAAATGCATGTACTCTATTCTGGGTAAAAGTTAACGTATTATTCATGCATGTAATTGTGAAGTATTTTTAGAGATGGTTTTACATGGTCTGAAATGAGTTTAATGATTTTATATGAAGATGTTGATGAGGTTGTGAAATAGAGTTGACAAAATGATAAGCTTTTGATGACATGAAATCTTTTGGAAAATGAAAACACAGTAGAGAGAGAGCTTGAAGTTTTGTTTTGATAGTTATTATTTTATGAAATTATAGTTAATTGATTTTGAACTGGAAAAAGGAGTTAAATGAAGTTAAAGAATAGATAAAAATGAAAGAATAAGCATTGAATGAAAATTTGAGAATTTGAAGATTTACAGTAAAGAGAGAGAAACTTAGATGAAATGATGATAAAGAGTGCTAGAAATTGTACAGATATAGTGTTTTCATTGAACATGTATCTGTAGTTTTGTTATATCTTATTCTATAGACATTCAAATGAGATAAGTTTAAGTTCATATTAAACTAAAGACGTATGGCTACATTTTTCATTAAGGAATCGAAATTGAATTCTCTCTATAACAATTTCAAAAATTATCTCGAATTTGAGTTTACAAGTTTTATCATGTTTTGGAATAGTCTGTAGTGTTTTTAGCATAACTTGCAGCATATTGAACCAAAGTGCAGGAAATTGGTTTTATTTGAAAACTAAGACATAAAGGAACAATTTGTTAGAAGGATGTTTGGCCTAAACCCTTCATTGTTATTGTCAAAAAGCCTGTGTAAAATTGTTTTGAATGTTTTCTTTTGGGAAGAGCTGGAAGAAGTTAAAAGAAAAGGGGTGTGTAAGATCGTGTTTGATCACGATCGTGACTCTTAAGGGTCACAAAGGATCTCACCATCATGCACAAGCATAAGGGTGACAGTGGAGAAGCTGTTGGAAAAATTACGCAAGATCAAATCTAAGCATAGCGGAAGTAATATAAAATGTTTTCCACATAATCAACTTTAACATAATTAAATTAGAAACATAAAACAAGAAATAGCCAAACTTATACTAGCCTTTTATGATTTCTTGTTACAATTTTCTATTTTTTCGAAACTATCAATTCCATGAGCCGTTCAATTGTTTGACCTCTAATGGTATCCACAAATCTATTCAGAGAAAACTGAAATTGAATTTGAGAGGAAAAATGTAATAAGTGCTAGCCTCCATTTTTCTAATTTTTCATAATTACAACTAAAGTCAAACTTTAATTATAATTATTAATTAATCCTTATATGATCAAATATTACATATTGACCTTTAAAGTTTCTAAAGCTTCTTAATTAAGTCCTACTTAATTCAAATTTCACTTTCTCCTTTATAGACCTTTTTATGTGTGACCCATTAGGTTCCTAAAATGTTGGCCATTCTTACAAATTACAATTCGAATTCATAATTAGAATCAAATAAATTAAAACTCCTTTTAATTTATCTTTAATTCCCTAATTAAATAATCTCAACATGTCATGACCACCCAAATATTAGGAATGTCAAAGTGGTTTGACTTAACCTGTCTATGCATCGTTATCTTGTACAAATTAATCCTTCATCATCTAATGTTCCAATTGGAATTAGAGTATGGAATTCATGTCTACTATAAATAATTCAATCATATTTGTTCTTGCTAATTAGTCAAGGATTTGTAATTGATATTTGAAAACAATCTTTCCAAATTTCAATTTACTTGGGCTAGAGATTCCCAAAATCATTACTAATCAAGAACAGCATAACATTCTTCCTAATTACTTTAGGATAATGAATTCTTTATTGATTTACTCAACTATCTCCACCAAAAGTCAGAAAAATCTGAATTGAATTGAGAGAGTTTGAATGAAAAGCATAGGACGGGTCTGACAGTGTATATTCTTCAACATTTTTGTCTTTATCTCTCACCCCCATGAATTATTCTCACACCCATGACTTTTCTCATACCCATGATTTATTCTCATGGGCATGACTCATGCACAGGTATGACTGAGTAAATTGCAGGAGTGAATGTTTACTTTTCTTGTCAAGCTATAGTGCTCTCTAATGGTTGCTGAACATTGTGCAACCGAACCATCTTGCTTCTTTCAATAATAACTTCTTCCTTAGACCTCCAAATGATTTGATTCTTAAGCCATTGGATTCCTAAGAAATGTTTTTACCTCTACACAAAAATTGGTAGCATTCTGAATTGATTGGGAAAAATATTGATTTAATGAAAGTGAGGGAATATGTTGGAATAGTAAACTGGTGTTGTTTTACTAAACACACTTCAGTACTTTGATTATATTTGAATCTGTAGGATTACAAATGAGATGGTTTTTAATTTGAAATAAACTATAGACATAGGGTTATAAATCATATGCAGAAGTCAAAGTTTTAACTAGTCTCTAAGATGTTTAAATTTTGGATGGAAGTTGTGTATAGTGAATTGTTTTGGACAAGAGCAGTCCGAAGATATTTAAGGTATATCTTGCAAATCACTGAACCAAATTAAATGATTTTGGTGTCAATGGAGACATAAGACGTAGGGGAATAAGTGTTACATAGTAACTTCAGTATCGGGGTCAGAAAGAACACAAAAAGTTGACCTGAAATGCTGTGTTTATTGAAAAATCTGAAAATGATTTAATGGATTACAACTTGTGATTGTAGTGGTATTATTGAGTTTTAACTTAAGCATAAATTATACTTAAGTAAGTTTTAATGAAGGGAAGTGGATAAGTTGATAAGAAATGGATAGGTGTCCAAGCTATAAGGTTAAGATTTTTATTGCCCTTGAAAGACAAGCTACTATACTTGTCTTTATCTTTCTCAAAACTTCTTTCTCTAAAGTTTCTCCAACTCAGAGTTGTTCATCAAATTTTCACCAAAGCTAAATCTTGATTTTCTTTGTTTGTCATCACTTCTACTTTGATATTTCTTTCTTCTATCTGAAGAAAAACTGAACCTTCTTGTCAACTTTCAACTTGATGTATGTGGGTGCATGAGGGATTAGGGCTATGTAATTTTGCAGTTATTGGAGCTTCAAACAAGCAAGCTTGTTATGATTATGTATTTTCGTATGAAATGAAGCATGCATTGTTAGTTCATTGCTAATTGGTTAAGAACATTGATATTCTTATTTTTTGGAAAATGAGTCAGGAGATTTAGTGTGCTGTGCATGGTGATTTTCTTTGGATTTGATGACTGAAATGTTACAGGACAGTGTTAAACTAGTTTTTGGAGTTGAAAGATCAGTGAAAATGTGTATTTGATGAGATCAGAAAAAAAAATTTGGAAACATGAATATGTAATGCTCTGTTATGTTGATGTTTTTACTGTTTTTTATATATATACTCTATTTTTCCTCTTCGCTAGTCATATACGGGTATGTATTGAAAAATTAATGGATGAGTTTATGATTCAAAAAGTGATGAGTGATTAAGTTATGAAGTTGGTTAGGTAATCGGGATTGCCACTGAACATGCATTAAGCATGGTCCATATACATAGTTCTGCATGAATAAATGGTTATAATTGTGCCATTATTAATGAGTGAGCAATGTGTGTCTTGCATAAATGGGTTGTGCAGGTTATGTATTCGCATTCAGACATTTCCAAAATTTGGAAGCAAATGCTAATCTGGAGCTTATTGTGAATAAATTGAGATGGTCTCACTTCATTATTTGTTTTGTTTGAATTTTGTATTAATTGATTATTTGATGATGTTATGAATGTGATTGATTGTGTTGGATTCCGAAGAGAAGATTCGATGAATGTGATGTATGAATAAAATATTGAAGTGGTCCTTGTATATGAAATGGATTAAATACGTGATACATGACTTAGTTGTTAAATGTTGGACTTAGTTTCGAAGGAAAGTGTGATCATGCAAATGTGATTGAGGCAATCCATTTCATGAATGCATGAAACATAATGAAATTGTGACTAGACTAGCCACCGATTAGAGCTTAAAGCTCAAAGTGTGAAAAGAGCTTCAAGCTCAAAAAGTGATTCAGAGCTTAAAGCTAAAAATATGGAAAGAGCCTCGAGCTCAGAAAGTGATTCAGTGATTTAGAGCTTAAAGCTCAAAGTGTGAAAAGAGCCTTGAGCTCAGAAAGCGATTTAGAGCCCTAAGCTCAACATTTAATGAGCCTATATCCAATGGATATGGGACAGTTTAGGCGCTCGGTCACGACAAAGTAATAAATGGAAAGTGGGTCTCATGCGTACTGCATAAGCATAATATAAATGATTAAATCGTATTGATTGTGAAATCAGAAGTGTTGTGAATGTGATTTATGTGTTATATGATTGGGTGAGCCATCTATGATAGTCACTTATCGAGTTCGAAAAACTCACCCAAAATTTGTAAATATTTTTCAGGACTTAGAAGAATACCTCGTTAGGCAAACGAGAGTATACTTACTACATGCAAGGAAAAGATAGAGGTCAGGATTAGTTCACGTCTGCATTATTAGTTTCCTATTTTTGTATAAATTTGTAGTCCGTAATTTTTGTAAAATAATGTATTCCAAAATTTTTGTATAATGTGTATACAAAGGTTTTTATGGTAGAATGTAAAGACATTATGACTAAAGTGTTTTGTATTTGTAATGGGTCCCAGTTAGCTATTGATATTCTATTGATTGTATTGTGTTAATTGCAAATGTTTATGAATGAAAGTGGGGCCGAATTGGTTATTATTTCCACATATGTTTGTTGTTGTTTCAAAAAAATTTATACTAATTTTTTTGAATGATTGAGTGCTCTAGCATGCCATCCTCGCGGGGCACGGATTCGAATATTACCTAAGATGTCGGGCATGTTTCTTGTGGGAGTGGGGTGTTACATGAGAGATCCATGAATAAGTTACAAAACGTTGTAGTTTTGAGTCATTTGATTGTGAATCAAATGACATATATGAATCTTGCATTTAAGATGACAAAATTACCCTTTATTTAGTAAGATGAAAAAATTACCCTTTAAAAAATGGGTTAATGTTTTTAGGATAAATTAAGTGTCATTAAAAGCCATTTAATTCCCACTAACTCTCCATTGATGTTAGGGTTAGAGGGAGGCCAAAAGGTGTCAAAGACACTCTATTTTTGTGCAAAAGTTGTTACAGAACAAAGTATTGTTTTTTAATTGTTCACCGTCTTCTAAAAAAATATCTCAAAGGACACACCACAAAGTTAGCAATTTATGTGTGTTATAGACATTCTTCCTAAGAGGTTTCCAGCTTCGCTCTTAATATGGATATCATCAGAGACATCCTCCTTTGGGCATTGTGGTGTACGACAACCTGAAGAGGTGAAGACAACGAAGAATGAAGGAGATTGTAAGGTACACATCTTAAGTTCATATTTTGTTTTACTGCATCTAATAGCATATGTTTGATTTTATATTTTTAGGTTTTCTTTTATTTTTTTCTACATTTTCTAATAGTTGATGCATGTGATGCATGATTGAAACCCAACATTATAAACCTCTTAGTTTTATTATCTATAGATATCTTGATTTTGATAGTTAAAGTGTCAATGAAGCTCTTCGATTAACTTTGTTAAACCAAAATAAATTGTGCTATAAGACTTGAGGAGCTTAAGGTCACAATAGCAGTATGCATAAGGAATTGGAGAAAATATCTAGATAAGGACTAAGATGTGAAGTAAAATCTTGGCACTATAAGAGTGAACATTATGGATTTAGAGAAAGAGATTTCTTAAGCTAGGATAATAACTGAATATACTTAATAAGTTTGATTAAGGTTAATTGCTCACTTGGGAGGTTTTAGTTCCTTAATTAAAAATATTTATGCCTCAAGAGTAGGCATCGATCAATTAGGTTATTTATTAGTTAAACCTTAATAATCAATCTTGCATGATAATTGGAATTTTACATAACTGAATTCGAGGCTCTGCCATTCTTTATCTTGATCTTTTTCTTACTATTTAATTATTTGTCTTTTCTTATTTTAGTAATTTAATTGTCTTATGTAAATTATTTTTTATTTTGTTTCATTGTTTGACTAGGATCAATAAGTTTAGTAGTATAGTCTTTGTGGGAACAATTCTTTAGAATTTTCCAATATTACTTGTTATAATAAATTATGTGCATTACCAGATAGATTCAATTAAGCTTTTGGCATTGTTATCATGGTCTATTTAATTACTATAATAGTAATTATAAATTTTCTTTTATTTTTTGCTTATTTTTAGTTAGTTTAAGTGAGATAGGAGATCCAAGAGTGAAAACTTGGATGACCTACTTCCTATAGATACTGAAATCAAATCAGAATATAAATAGGATAAGAAAAGGATCAAGAGATGAGATGGCTGCAAATTAGGAACAACATTGTTGGTATGAAGCAACATCATCCACTTTAAATTCGTATAGGAGATATTTAAATGTTCTGATTAGTTCAAGTGCCATATATATAATGTTGATTTAAAGAGTAAGTAGTTATGAGTTAAAGTAAATCCATCTTTTATTACAACCAAAATTCAATGGATGACCTAAGAAAGACACAATCACATTCCTAAAAAAATTCTAGTTGATGATATAAACACTACCTATCAATGGTGTTATAAAAGATGAGCTTCATATAAGATGATTTCTATATTGTATGAGAGATCAAACAAAGGCCTAGTTAGTCTCAATCAAGATGGATCATTTGAGGAATGAGATCAAGGATATAGTGCCTTTACAATTTAGAATCAGAGCTTTACAAAAAAATAAGGGGAAGCATTCCACGAGGCTTGGATAAAGTTTTGAGTAATTAGTGCTTGTAATATTAATACTCGTTATATTTGGTTATACAATTCTTCTATAAAGGTCTTACACTCACATTTCTATTCTTAGTTACCATTATAGTGAGAGTAACCATATCAACAAAAATTGTTGATGACATCACGGAGATTATTAATAATTTACCTAACACTTTGTTAAAAAAGGTGGTAAGGCAAAAATCAAAAAAATTCTTTTGTAAGGTTCAAGCATTTCCAAACCTTACATCATAAGTAGTTGATCTTTTACATAAGATGAATATTTTTTTAAACTAAGATAATGGTATTGGGGAGCCATGCTATCAGTGTAGCATATATGGGTATCCTTCCTATGTATGATGAATATAGATTCGACCTTAAATTACTATAAAAAGAAAAATTACATGGATGACTATCGAGAAAAATAAGCTATAAAAAATAAATCCTTCTATAGTATTTACAATATAAATTGGAGAAAATAGTTATATTTCTTATGGATGGAACACAAAGCTAGAGTGGATAGAACTATGAGACCACATAAATTTCAAAAATGACCTTAGTTTCAATAATCACAACCATCACAGAACCAAAGAATGGAATGGATGTTTAAACAATAATTTTCTTTCATAAATGTAAAACTAGATAACTTCATGAGGCTTAAATCTCTAGTAGGTACACTTGAAAGGTGACATTGTCTAATTCTGCTTGCATTCATAACTTAGAGTTGCAAGTGAGCTATTTAGCTAAGGTGATAAGTGAATAAGTTTAAGGAAAGCTTCCTAGTAATGTCAAGTTAAATCCTAAAGATCAAGTGGTGGCCATTAATTTTAGGAGTGTGAAAACACTTGATTTTGAAATTGTATCCATTATATAAAAAGAAGAGAAAAGGTTAAAGTAGCCTAAGTAAGAGAGTGATAATGAGATGGACAGAAGTAACCCAACACCAGTGTCATCTTCAAGCGATAATGGATAGGAGAAGACACCTCAAGCTACTGTGAAATTGTAACATACCACTACCATAGAGCATATACCTGACATATTGAAGGATATTCGAGAATATATTCTATGAAAATGGCATGTTAAGATGGTTAAATCAATTCTTTTTTACTTTTTTAATCCATCACACATAATATAAAACATTCCAATATTCATGTTGTTCCATGTTATTCACAAATATATACAGTCTCAAATGTCATTATATTTCAAAAATTCACATGTACAATATAAAACAATTTAAAGATAGAATCTTTAATAAAACATAACTAAGACATTTTCTTGTACAACTAATCCAGAAACTGACCCATATCTAATGCAGAAGTTACTTCAATTAGACTAACTAGGTCTCCTCTAAACCTGAAAGTCAATGTTACAATTTTGATGAGTTTACGAACTTAGTAAGTGAACCTTCATCGATGTGCTCACTCAAGTAGACAAAAACATCATAAGTATATAACATAGTTCAATCAGTATCTCACATCATTTAAAATAAAATCCTATTTACCATATCGTTCAACATTTAGTACCTGAAATATTTGTATTTATCATATAATCATTTCAGGATAATCTAATCATTCATTTCATCTCATTTGTATCATCCACATGTACACAAACATAACATATCATTATATCCACTTAATTCATTACAAATATTCACATGGTATATGTAAAGATGTGGATGCAAATGCACATAAGACTTCACTTTCATTTTTATTTTATTATGGCCAAGCAGCTATCTAACTATCCCGTATCTATTATGAATACCAGGCTTATTTTAGATACTATCCCGTACCCATTGTGGATACAAGGCTCACTATCCCGTACTTATTGTGGATATTAGGCCAATTAATCATTGAGCTTGTGGCTCTATGTGCACATTTCTGAGCTTTAAACACTTTTTAGGCTAGTCACCGTAGTCATAACTCCTTTTTTTGATCATGCACATCAATGTCATGAAATGCATCATTTCTCATAATGTGTTATCAATCACTTTCACTCGGTGTGCACTGTCATTCGTTATAATCATCATATCGAAGTTTAGTATTCAACATTCAGTTGAGTACATATTTTTCCCACATTCACATACAATCATTAAGCACTTCCTATACAGTCTCGAATAATGATCTCCTCAGATAATTGATGGTTTAGAATTATCACAATCATACCATTAATAGTTTAATATATAAAAATTTATCAAAAATAATTCAAGTATAGTGAGAAACATCTAGGTCAACTCACTACACATATAACTCAAATAGAAACACACTTATAATTGAGTTTACACATCTAGCCTAGCTGATAGTATTCTTCAGAATAGCTATTGCCTTGACAATCCAGCAATGTCTGGATGTTGTTAGTGTATTTACATTTCTATATCATGCAATACACACATAGTTCACATGTTACTAAATATTCAATCATATGTATCCTTAATAATAAGTGTTGACCATTCATTAATTATAACTTGTACATAACTTGTTTGAATTTTAGTTTATACCTTAAGTAAGTTTGATCACTCTCTATTCATCAATCATATGATCACTAATCCTTTTCTAATGCTTTAGATTCACACAATTTTCCAGTTCTCATTCGTTTATAAATAATTCACGTTATTCATATCCTTTGAATCACATTTGCATTCAAAGGAACATCCTTATACCATTAATAACTCATACTTCCCAAATTCATATGCATTGATATCAAACAATCCATTCCTTAAATTATAACATCAATTAATAACCTAAACTCATCAAACACTTAATCAATTCATTCATCATCAAACTAAGTTCATTTTAAGCCTCAATCAAGTTCAAATACACCAATGTATAGTGCCTTATCCTTATATGATTCAACTAGCACAAAAAAGCACAATTCTTTCTCATTGTTAAACATTTCCACGATTTTGGGAAGGAATCAATACAATTCTCATGATCATGGGATGGGTCAACCAAAAGTTCATCTTCACTTTCCTTTCACTTTTCTTTCAAATTTTGACACCTTCAAGATAGTTCATCAATTATAACTTAAAGATATTTCAATACCTTGTCAATTTATCTCTAATTCCAATTTAAATCATTCATTTGGTAATTCACAAATTGTGGTCTTTCAAGCATCAAAATCAAAACATAACATAACTAATCCATTTATTAAATTCCTAACACACATTCAATACCAACACCATAACCAAATTCATCTCTAATCAATCATCATAAATTTTATTCTAA